>BQNB010020026.1:0-66035 GCA_026074375.1 Tanacetum coccineum | reverse complement strand
CAAGATCTAAGAATGTTAGTGATCAAGAGATTTAGAGAAAGAAAGAAGGTTTTTAGAGAGAGAAAGTTATCTAAAAAATTCATGCAAAGAGGTGTGTTTTTCAGTTGGGAATGGAGTAGTATTTATAGGCAGGAAAAGCCGACGGTCAGTGAAGGCAGTCCTTGCGGTCCCAGATATACCTGGGGGCCGCCAGACCTATAAAGGGGTCACCTAGTAGACTACGCTCCTATTTTTTTTCTTTTTGTGGGGAAGGTTGTATATGTTATGGAACCTTCTATTTTGGGAGGAAAATTTGAATTTTAAATTTAAGTTTTAAATATAACTTTTCTTTTAAATAGAAAATATTATATTTATTTTTGTGATGAAATACTTTTGTAAAAATATGATGGTTAAGAGAAAAATATTTTCTTGATCACTAATCATGCTTAGATGTGGGGGAACGGTTGAGCCGTTCGCTCATGCCAAAGAACGGCGCGAGCTAAACGAACGGCGCACAACTCCGGTGCTCGCACCGTTCGGTCTGGCGCAGTTCGTAACAGCCCACGTCATTCTATATTTTTAAATATTTTTTTTAAATAGCCGTTTGAAAGAGGCTTTTTTCAAATTTAAACCCTAAAAAATCTCATTTTTACCCCTTAAAAATTCTATAAACACCTCCTTATTATTTCATACTTCACACACTTCCAATATATTTTATAACACACACTTCTCTACTTCTCTTATTTTTCTCTCCAAAAAATGAATCTCAACCCAAATTGGATCTTCGGTATGCTAAACGACCCAAACAACCAAATTCCGGAGTCGTCTTCTAATCCGAACAACAATCCGGGCTCCTCCACTCAACCTTCATTCAACCAAGTGCCTTACTATACCAATTTCCAAACCTCATTTGCTAATCCCAAAGAACTATCGCTATTTAATCAATGGAAAATGCAAAATCAATTTAGCCAATTACAGCAACAACAACCAAACTAACCCACCGCTTCCCAACCACGATCCGACCAACAATCTTTCCACTTAGTGGATGAAACCGAAGACGAGAACGAAGAGGAGCCAATCCCGACCCTGACGCCTAAGAAGACGAGCCGTGGCCCGCGTTTGAAGTCGAAGGGGGCCAAAAACAAAGAAAAAGAAACACAAGTCGAAGTCAAGAAACGAGCTCGAATCGTGTGGAGCCAAGACGAAGAGTTGATTTTGGCGGAAAGTTTCATCTAAATTTCCGAGGATCCAAAAACGGGTTGTGATCAACACAAATATTCGTTTTGGTATAAAATCCTCAATGTGTACAATGCCGAAGCCAAGAAACGCGGCTTCATTGAGCGTACCAAGAACATGTTGACGGGAAAGTGGACTCCAATGAATGCAAGTGTTCAAAAGTTTAATCAATTGGTGTCGGAAATGCTTGCACATAGTGGGGAGAATGATCACGATTGGATAACGAGGGTGGAAATTTTGTACAAAACCCACACGGGTTGTGATTTTAAGCACAAGAGTGCTTGGATTTTTTTGAAAGGCAAGAACAAGTGGACTAACCCCGAATCGACAAATGCTAGAAGGAATCATTTTCGTGTTACCGACGAAGAACCGAAGCATTTTGGAGATGATGCATTGCCTCAGTCACCCGGGTTACAACGACTTGCTAAAAGTCAACGTTCTGGTTCTAACTCGGCCGCTAGCTCCGGTTCTAACCCAATGATGTATCAAGAATTCATGAAAGAACAATACGAGTTAAAACACAAAGCAAAAATGCAGGTGATCGAGCAAGAGAGCGAAGAGCGAAGGCAGTTAATCCATGCTCAAAGGATTGCGGAGGAGATGAGAGTGCTACAAATCGACACACGCGGGATGGATCCGGCCGACGCCGTTATCATTAACGTCCAAAAGGCACGAATCCGAGCGGCATATCAACCACCAACAAACTAGTCGACGCCGTTACGTTTATGTAGCGTTTTTAATTTATGTCTTTTGTTTCTTTCTTTTTTATTTATTTCTATGTAATGTTTTTTTTTAATTTAATGTAATGTTTTTTTATTTTAATGAGTTATATTGGGTATTTTTTTAATTAAGTAAATTAAAAAAATAGCCCAACGGCACCAGAAAAGTGGTGCCAACGGATGCCCTAGCAAATATGGTGCCGTTCAATTTTTGGTGTCGTTCAGCATTTTGCTGACGTGGCATCACTTTTTGAGAACGACACGAGCCGAACGGCTCAACCGTTCCCACCACTCTTAATGATTTGTTTGTTCATACCTTAAGTGATTACTAATCTTAAAAATAGAATTTTACGATTAATAATTTGTAAACGTTTATTTTTATCGTAAACATTTTTATATATTGTTATTATCAAAACATTGAGAAGTCGAAAAATATAAATAACGTTTTTAGAAATTATTTGTATTAACAATCTTCCCATTTTTTATGATGACAAAATACAAACTCATTTTGTATAAAATTAAAGGTTTCAAATTATTAATGAGTTTTCATTCCATTTCTCCCCTTTTTTGTCGAAATAAAAAAGAATGATCGTCGAATTGTTGTAGAAAGAAAGAAGTCTATGATATCAAGACTCTCCCTTGGTGTATACCCCCCTCGTTTGGGGCACCAAGGGATCGATCTTACTAAAATTGTTTGCTACAAAACAAAGTTAGAGGTACAAGTGCAAGACAATATATTCTTAACTAGTAGCACTCATAGCAATTCATGCAAGTTAAATCATAAAGTAGTTTCATTCATTACTTAATAAGCTCATATAAGAAGCATTGATTGCAATTGAAGCTAAATAAGAGATAAGATAAATTCATACTATAATGGTATGAATCATTACAAGATAAAGTAGATAAGCATAAAATAAAGACATATTAAGGCATAGAGCTACACTAGCGGATTCTTAAAATGTAGAGGATGCCATAATCAAAAGATGGACAGTCGATTATTTAGGTAGATTAATCATATGAGAGTGATTAATTAAAGAGGGAAAAGGATGAGGTTGGTGACACATGGTTTGGAGGGCGAGTTTGAGGTATGATATGGGTGATAAGAAATTGAATGAAGTTGATTTCATTTCTCAAGGAGTGGAATTGGTGTCTAGAATACTTGCAACAATGAAAAAAACTTGAGTGAAATTCAACTTGAGCATGAGAAGGAGGATGAATTGGTTGTGGTGGTGGTGAAGGTGGTACAAGAATGTAGGCATTATATAGGTTAGTATGTAAATCAAGGATGATGGAGATGTTGTGAAGTTGGTTGATCATTTGATCTCTTAGTGGATTGTATGATGGTGGTGAAAGATATTGAAGATGAACTCTTTGAGGAAATGGAGGTGAGTCTTTTTGGGAAGAAGGTGATGATTTTAAAGTGGATGTATTGCGCTTCCATACTTGTCTTACCGACATTCTTGGTTTTCTAGTGAAGTTTGGATGGTGGTTTGAGCAAGACATTGGTGGTGAGAGTAAAGATGATAGTGAGAAGAGGTTGGTGATGGTGAGTGAAGAAGGATGGATGAGTTAAATAATGGGAGTAATGTTAGAAAGTGGCAAAGCATGGTTTGAGTGATAAAAGGTTCAAGAGGTGGTCTGGCTAAATAGGGAAGTTCTAGCATGAGGCTATGTATAGCAGGGTCAATGATACATAAAAAGAGGCAAACTTAAAATTTTCGTTCCCCCTGTTGGCGGTCCCATATTGTTGGGCGGTCCCGTATATATTGGGGGGGCGCCTGATATTTATGGGAATCGTTTACTGGAAAGAGCGAAATTTTTCCATTTTTTTAATTCTATCCAGCGATTTTAGCATCTTCTAATTTCAAGAATCAATCAATTTAAGCAAGAATATAGGGTCCTACACTAAGATGCAAATCATTTAGCATATAGTAATATTATACGCATGTTATAATTTCCTACAAATAGTTCACATAGAAAGATGATAGGATGATAAAATTGAAAAGATCATCCAAGTCACATGAAATCGTTAATCACCAATCCTAGTAAAAATTTAAAGCATAATGTACTAGACAACATATATAATAATAAGAATCTCTAATAGTTATGCAAACATGTTTACTTCCGTTTCCCACTCATCATGTCCTTGAGCGCTTGTCCAATTGACCTTAACCCTTCCCGGTGAGCATCTCGTTGTTGAGTTTGAAGGTTTATGGTTTTGGAGAGATAAGTGTTTAAGTATTGACTTTCATGAGTAGGGTTTTCACGGACTCTAGAACCAACGTTAGACGAGGAATAGACATTTTGAGAAGGAGAAGAAGAGTTAGAATGAAATGATTCTTTATCATTTTCATCAATAGTGTCATCCAACGGACGAGATGAGGATGGATGATTTAGAGTGGTAGAAGATGAGCTAGTATTTGAGTCACGAGGTCTTTTCTTGCCATGATTTGATCGCGTCTTTCACTCATAATGAGGAGCGAGAGGATGCATGACTCGATCATGTGAGAGATAGTGATCAATTGCTAACTCAGGAAAGACGGACACAACATGTTTGAACAATCTAGTCAAAAGCATTTCATAAGGTAAGAGTTCCTTAGGTTTTTTTGAGTCTTTTCTATTCTTTTGAGAATGAAAAATGCTAGATTGTATGGAGTGAAGGTTTCAATGCAATAAAGCATATAACAAAGACACGCGGAGACATGATCCTTATGACCTCCTTGACAAATGGCATTTTCACGAATGATATCAACCCATGGTTTCATATGAGTTTGAATTTCCCTGGTTAAAATTTTGTTTTGATCTACGACAACGGTTTTCTTATATTTGGTACGAGTGACTTGACCTTATCGAGGAACTTGAATAAGAGACTTGATGACATTTGGAGAGGGAGGAGTGGTTTTGTAACGACCTTTACTAGGAGCACTTATTGACAAGTAGTCGAGTGATCACATGTCGGTGTGTGACACTTGACCTTTGAAAGGGATTTTCAAGATTTGATCGAATTCCTCGAGAGTGAGAGAGAATGACTTATTTTGTATGAAAAAATTAACCACAAAATGACCCTTGGAGTTATAGTCAAACGTGAGTTGACTATAGAACTCGAGAACAAAACAAGGAACAATTTGTTCGTTTATGTTCAACAAACAATCAAAACTAATTAATCCAAACTTAGCATGGATATAACTCATCTTTTCAAAGTTTTTACTCACAACCCTACCCTCATGAAAGTACCGTTTTTCAAGGCTTGCAATGGTGTTTCTTAATGGTTGATTGAATTCATTTGATATGAGTGGGATGTAGTTACGGGTCTTTTGGTGATCTAATCCGGTGATTCGAGGCATTGTCACCTAGAACAAAAGAATATTATGGTCATGTTTTATAGTCTTGTACTTGTAACGTTTTATTCACAATATTTTCTAGTGTGTGCCTAAATGTGACAAATGTGGAGTAACGATTAACTCGACCTAAAAGTAAAATCCTAAGAGTTAATCCAAACGCTCCTTAATTTGATTTTGCTCATCCAAGCATGTCGAAAAGTACATATGAATTATGTATCTTGACCTTTGTTCATGAGATCATTATGCATGTGTTTAAAAATGTTTTTAAGTTGTATTAACAATGCATAACAACAATTTTATTATGTTTCTAACGTGAGTGATTTGAAAATAAAATTGAGGTTTTGGTTCGAAATTAATTTTTCGACAAACTCACTAGTGTATGTAAATCCTATGTCTAAAGGAAGCATATTAGTTATACATTGTATCATAGTACTCCTAATTGTACAAAATCGAAGGAAAAAAGAAAAATCTCCAATTTCAATTTTTGTATTCATCATGAACCCTAGACTCAAATTGAAAGAAAATAGATGAAATGACTTACAATTGATGATGTTAGGAATGATTGTATGTGTTGATTTTATCATCAATTCAAGTTTTAATGGTTGATTTTGAGTTTTTTGGTTGTTTTGGTCGTGTTCGTCGCTGCAGCAAGGAGAGGGGGTGTTTGTTTTTTAGTTTTGAATTTTTTTGACTAAGTGTTAAGATATGTGTCTGCTATTGACAGTCTCATATCGATCAGGGGGCCGCCTGAGATATGAGGGCCGACCGTATTATGGAATTTTTGGACTTTTAAATTTTGACATGAATTTACTAGGAATAGTGACTAATTAATTTGCATTTCGCGAATTAAAAAATATCTAACTAGCTTCGGATGATGTAGTTAAATTGCACGATGCGGAATAGAACACGGACTAGAATTAAGACAGAAGAAATAGAAGCGGACCAATACGATTTATGGAATGTGTTCCATTATTCTTAAACCAAGATGTAGATAGTTAAACGATTCACGTTTAAGGGGTTTTATAAGAATGCCGGCGATGTTGTCGACAGATGGCACTTTTTCAATTGAGATATGTCCTTTCTGGACATTATCACGAAGAAAGTGGTGATGAATTTCGATATGTTTGGTTCGAGAATGTTGCACCGGGTTTTGCTAAGGTCAATCGTGCCTTTATTGTCGCACATGATCGGGACGTCGTCAAGTCGAACGTCGTAGTCGATAAGAGCTTGTTTCATCCATAGTGCTTGTTGACATGCCTTTTCGGCGCTTATGTATTCGGCTTCGGTAGTGGATATAGCAAGAGTGGTTTGTTTCTTCGAGAACCAAGATGTCAAACAATATCCCACGAACGTACAAATACTGCTAGTGCTCTTTCGGTCCACATAATCTCCCGCATGATCAGAGTCGGCATATACTACTGTTTCTATGTCGGTCCCCTTGGGATACCATAATCCTAAGTGCGTAGTGCCTTTAATCAGAAGATACGCTTAACCGCTTCAAGGTGAGTGGTTTTGGGAGCCTCTTAGAAGCGGGCACAAAGGCAGACACTATACATGATATCGAGCCTACTTACCGTTAGGTATAATAAACTACCTATCATGCCTTGATACTTGGTACTATCTACCGACTCACACTCTTCGTCTTTCGTGAGTTTGGTATCGGAGGACATAGGGTTTTCATTGGTTTAGATTCTTCTAGGCCAAATTTCTTAAGCATTTCTTTAATATATTAAGATTGATTGAAGAAGATACCATCTTCCATTTGTAATTCGTGAGTTTAATATATTAAGATTTCTTAAGCATTTGTAATTCAAGGAATAAGTTAAGTTCACCCATCATGCTCATCTCAAACTCGTCATGCATGATTTTGGCAAATTCATCACGCATGTCTTAACAAGTCAAGCCGAATATAATGTCGTCGACATATATTTGAACGATGATGAGGTTTGAACTTTTCTTCTTGGTAAAAAGTGTGTTATCTACCATTCCCATTTTGTATTCATGTTTAATAAGAAAAAGCTTTTAATCTATCATACCAAGCTTTGGGTGCTTGTTTAAGACCGTATAAAGCTTTCTTGAGTTTATAAACATGATCCAGTTTTTCAAAGTCAATGAATCCTGGAGGTTGTGCCACGTATACCTCCTCATTGATAAAACCGTTCAGGAATGCACTTTTTACATTCATTTGGAATAGCTTAAAATCTAAAGCACAAGCATAAGCTAATAGTATCCTAATTGACTCAAGTCTAGCAACTGGGGCATAAGTTTCATCACAATCAATGCACTCTTGTTGATTATAGCCTTGAGCAACTAGCCTAGCCTTATTTTGAGAAACGATACCGTTCTTGTCTAATTTATTTCTAAACACCCACTTAGTTCCTATGATTATCATATCCCTGGGTTGTGGAACTAACTCCCAAACGTTGTTAGCAATGAATTGGTTTAATTCTTCTTGCATGGCGACTATCCAACTATCATCCGTTAAGGCTTCATTCACATTCTTAGGTTCCATAGTTGATATAAAACAAAAGAAGTTACTTTGGTTTTGGGCTTGTGATCTAAGGGTTCTTTGGTTTAGGTTTCCTATGACATTTTCTAATGGATAATTCCTAGATTCCTTAATATTGACTATTTCGTCAATCTCTAAAGTTTCATCCTCAATGTCATTTTCTAAGTTTTTCTTTTCGGTGACCTTAACTGCTTCTTCTTCATTTAAGTCATCATCCACCAAGGGTGATGTCTTAGAGGGTGGAGGAGTTTCATTGAATGTCACGTTGAGTGATTCTTCGACTTTCCTAGTATGTTTATTAAGGATGATGTATGCTTTACTATTTTGGGAATATCCTAAAAAGACACCTTCGTATGACTTTGGGTCAAACTTTTATGTTAACGATTGCTCATTCAACATAGTCCTACTCATTTCTTGAAGTGTCATATTTTTCCTTTCAACCACGCCATTTGATTGACGAGTGCGTGGAGCTGAGAAGTTATGTGTAATTCCATTGTCATTACAAAACTCTCCAAATTGCACCTCATTATCAAATTCCCTACCGTGGTCGGTTCTTATTTACACTATTGTACATCTTAATTGGTTTTGAATTTTCTTACTAAATATTTCAAATTGATCGAAGGCTTCGGTTTTGTCCTTAAGGAATCTAGTCCAAGTATACCTAGAGTAGTCATCTACTATCACTAAGGTGTAGCGGTTTCCTTCGTAACTCCGTACGGCGGATGGACCGAAGAGATCCCTATGAAGAAGTTCTAAGCATCTAGTCGTTAAGACTATATTCTTAGCCTTATGACTAGCGTGAGCTTGTTTTCCAATTTTGCAAGCATCACACAAGTGTTGATCAAACTTAAGCTTAGGTAAGTTTCTAACTAATTCCTTAGATGCTAACGATTGAATGAGACGCATATTTGTGTGACCTAATCTCCTATGCCACAACGTGGAATTTTCATCAATCGTTGCTTGATAACGCCCAAATTATACATGTTTTCGGTGGCGTTATTTGAATATATTTAATCATTTATCGTGAACTTTCGATACTTAATAGCATGAATTGCTTGCAGGTTCACTTGAATACATCTCGAAGATAAACACAACAAAGATCGAGTATTTATATGCTAAAGAACACAACATGCAAGAAAGAAATAAAATTCAAGTTCTAAAGTGTAAATGTGCTCCGCACTTACCAATTGTGCGCCGCACTTCTCCTCAAGTCAGAAGTAATTAAAGCTTAGTCAAAATTCAGCATTAACTCCACAAGTACGCCGCACTTACTATTTTGTGCGCCGCACTTCCAACCTCATTATGAAGAATTAATAAAGACTTAAATGCTACTGCATTAACTCCTTAAGTACGCCACACTTACAACCTTGTGCGCTGCACTTTCTCAATAAACATTTATTACCCTCGCATTTAATAACCAAGTACGCCGCACTTACAACCTTGGGCGCTGCACTTTTACCCCTGACTTAGCCTATAAATAGGGGATGAATTTCACACATTTCATTCATCCCTCGTCCCACTACTTCATCCTTTAATCAATCCTCTCATCCATTCTTCAACTCACACATACCACTTTCCGCCAAGACACCATAAACACCACACCCTTTTGAAGATTCAAAATTAAACGATCAAGAACGAAGTAGAATATCATAGTAATATATTGGAATAATGGAAATTCATGTTGAATCATCTTATGTTATGAACCTCATAGCCATGAGAGGCTAAATCTCTCATGACAACTCGGTGACGTTATGATAATGAATAAGTGTTTGGTATGGTCGTGATCTCTTTAATCTTAAGCTTATGTTGCAATCGTGTTATATCTTATCTTATTAGTTTTTGCTTATCAACTTAGATTATATAATCATACCAGTATAGGTCGAAAGACCCGTTATGATCTATATGGTTTTAAAGATTTGTCTATGATCTTTATCGTCTGTGCCGAGAAATCCACTTTTATGAATTGATAAAAAAAAGTTTTGATATAATAAGTAACTAAACTATTTGAGTGACACATTTGGTCTAGTCTACTAAATATAAGTCTTGAGTTAATCAAGTTAATTTGTAAAAACGTTTTCTGACGAGAAATCCTTTTTATAAGTTAAGGTTTCATCTTCGAGGTCTTAACCATTTCCAACACTTATAAATTATTTTCAACTATCCGAGTAGTCATCTTTATTATCATTGGTAAAACAAGAAGTTATTTTCAAGTAAAAGTTTATTTTCTTTCTGATTATCTAAACATTACTCAAATCCCTGTGGACGACCTGGTCTTACCTAAAAAGATTATACTATATACGTGGGTTATACTTTTACCCGTGTATTTCCCTATAATAAAATTGGTATTTTCAATCATTATAAATTTAAAGCTTTTGAAACACATCAAAGTTTTTGGCGCCACTGCCGAGGATTTTTAAGCTGTTCTGTAATCAACCCTGGAAAATTACTTTAACTCCCCCTTTTTTTCAAAAATCGTCGTACAGTTTTCTGGCAAACTGACCCAAATAATTTCTCTCTTGGATACATATACGTGCTTTCAATTCTGAACTTGTTGAACCCTTACCCGAACCTGAACGTACTTTGAATCGAAGACTTTGTCGATGAAACAGAAGAGTTCCATACGATCAAAGAAATAATCCATCACAACACCCGAGAATTGTCTACCGCCAATTCTTAACATCAATTACTTCCTTCACTTTCTTGATATTCTTCGAAATTACGATCCAATGGATGATGAACCCATGTAGGCTGCCGACTGTGTTGTCGCTCCGACTCCCGGTTCCGCAATTAATATTCCTGAAACCGCAAACGGATTTGCCATTAAAGGTAACCACTTGACCCTTGTCAAAGGTAACCACTTGACCCTTGTCAAAGGAAACCAATTTGATGTTAGAACCAAAACCGATCCTCATAAACACATTCATGAATTCCCCAAAATCTGCGATATGTTTAAATACAGAGATACTGAAAATGAAGCTGTCAGTCTGATGATGTTTTCCCTATCACTCACTGGAGAAGCAAAAACATGGCTGAACGAACTCAATGAATGTACTATTGAAACGTGGGATGAACTTCGAACTGCTTTCATTAGCCGATTCTTTCCCCTAGCTCTTTTTGACCAACTCCTCGGAGAAATCCGTGCATTTTCTCAACATGAAAACGAATCTCTGATCGATGCTTGGCTTCGTATGAAAGAAATGCTCCGAAACTGCCATGGTCATAATCTGTCCAAAGGTAATATTATCAAAATCTTCTATCATGGTCTCAGCGAAATAACCAAAGAAGTTTTGAATGCCGCAGCTGGTGGTATTTTCCTCTATAAAACACCAAATCAAGCTTACCAGCTTCTCGAAGATAAAGTCTTACTCAAACTCGATTAGGCTAAAAATCAAAAAACCAAATCATCTCTTAAGAAAACTGTTGCTTTCACCGATGAAGGTAGCAGCAATACTGATACTGACAAAATTATGGTCTGAATGGATGCCATGACCATAAAAATGGATGCTCCGTATGAAGAACTCAAATCTCATGCTAAACAACCAACATCCGATCTTGACGGTGATGACATACCTATGTCACGTGAAGAAGAAGCTAAATTCTTGAAAACTTTCTGTAAGACTCGTTTTTACAATGATTGCCGCGACCGAGACTCGAATCACGATAATTGGCGTTCAAGCGGACGGAATGATTATAATCGAGACAACTACCGATCCAATACCGATGATAAACCATACGATCTTCAGAAACAATTCAACGATTTCATGAAGTCTCAGCAATCAACCAATGCTTTTTGTCAAAGAAACATTCATGGACCTCAAAACTCAACTCGAAACAATAGCCAAAAATCATCAAGCTTCAATCAAGAATCTTGAAACTAAGTTCGATAGACTTGCTGACAAGAAATCTGGTCAAACTTCTGGATCTCTTCCAATCAACATTCAACCAAACCCACGAGGTAGCAATTCTAAGGCTTACCAACCGCTGCAAGCTCGTAACGAGCATGTAAATGCCGTATTCACAAGAAGTGGTAAATCCTATAATCCACCAGAAAAACCAAATGAAGAACAAAACAAAACCAAAAACCCTATCAACTTTGATAGAGATGATGAAGACGATGAATCTACACCACAACCAAAGATTTAAACCCAGAAACTAGTTAAAGAAACACCATTACTCAAACCATACAAACCAAAATATTCGTATCCTCAACGCCTTAGAAAAGAAAAAATGGAAGCCCTATACGGAAAATTCATCGACATGATCCGAGCCGTCCGAATCAATATACCTCTTGTCGATGTCTTAGCCGGAATGCCTAACTATGGAAAATTTCTCAAAGAACTCATAAGCAACAAGCATAAAATCAAACACATTTCTGCCGCTTTCCTTAGCGACGAAAGTTTAGCTATGATCCATAATAAAGTTCCACCAAAACTTGGAGACCCTGGAAGTTTCCTTATTCCATGTAATTTCAACAAAACTTTTTCCTGTAATGCTTTAGCCGGTCTTTGTAATAGCATTAACCTTATGCCATATTCCTTATATGCGAAACTATCTCTCAAAACTCTTAAACCTACCAAAATGAGAGTGAGATTAGCCGACAAATCGTTCCAATACTCTGTTGGAATAGCTGAAAATATGCTTGTTGAAGTTGGTAAATTCACTTTTCCTGCCGATTTCGTTATTCTCGAAATAGAAGAAGACAGTAAAGTTCCCCTCATCTTGGGGCGACCCTTTCTTCACACTGCTGATGCAGTTATTCGAGTTAAACAGAAACAACTCAATCTTGGAGTTGGGACTAAACGAATGATCTTTAATATCGACTCTGCAATGAAACACTCTTACTCAATTGATGATACCTGTTTTAGTATCGATGTTCTTGATGAAATTTTAGAAGAACATTTCAAAGCTCTTCTAGATGAAGGAAGCAAAATCCTCCATTCCATCAAAGGAACCCT
This sequence comes from Tanacetum coccineum, assembly GCA_026074375.1. Taxonomy (NCBI): domain Eukaryota; kingdom Viridiplantae; phylum Streptophyta; class Magnoliopsida; order Asterales; family Asteraceae; genus Tanacetum; species Tanacetum coccineum. Next base: position 53,296 of record BQNB010020026.1, on the reverse strand, counting down.
TCTCGAATAAGAAATTTTTTCTAAATTTAATGAATTTACAGCAAAGCTAAAGATGAAAATTCTGAATCTGAATCCGACACAGAAGAACCACCATTCGAAAAAATCACCATAAACACATATTATAAAATCAAGACATCCCTTGAAGAACCTTCTACGGATCTTGAACTCAAACCTCTTCCTGATAATTTGGAATATGTATTCTTAGAAGAACCATCCTTTCTCCGTGTAATCATATCATCTCAATTATCTGCTCAAAACAAAGGCAAACTTGTATCCGTCCTTAAAAAACACAAGGAAGCTTTTGCCTAGAAAACGACTGACATTCCTGGTATCTGCCCATCATTCTGCAAGCACAAGATACAACTTCTGGATGACAAGAAACCCGTTGTCCAAAAACAAAGAAGGTTGAATCCAAATATGCAAGAAGTTATTAAGAAAGAAATCATGAAACTCTTGGATACCGGTATTATTTATCCAATTGCCGATAGTCCTTGGGTTAGTCCTATTCACTGTGTACCAAAGAAAGGAGGTATCACAGTTGTCACAAACGAAAATGATGAACTTGTCCCAACAAGAACCGTTACGGGTTGGCGAGTATGCATCGATTATCGTAAACTCAATGAAGCAACCACAAAAGATCATTTCCCTTTGCCATTTATGGATCAAATGTTAGAAAGACTCGCAGGAAATAAATATTTCTGTTTCCTCGATGGTTTTTCTAGATATTTTCAAATTCCTATCGATCCTAATGATCAAGAAAAAACAACATTCACATGTCCTTTCGGAACATACGCTTCTAGGTGAATGCCTTTCGGGCATGTTAGCAATCTTTCATGACATGATTAAAGAATTCGTCGAAGTATTCATGGATGATTTCTCTGTCTTTGGAAACTCTTTTGACAAATGCCTAAACAATCTCGATAAAATGCTCCCGCGTTGTAAAGATGCTCATCTTGTCCTTAATTGGGAAAAATGTCACTTCATGGTCAAAGAAGGAATTGTGCTTGGACACAAGGTGTCTAGCGCAGGACTTGAAGTTGACAAAGCAAAAATCAACGTAATCTCAAAACTTCCGCCCCCTACTAACATCAAAGGTGTTAGAAGCTTTCTTGGACATGCCGGTTTTTACCGAAGATTCATAAAAGATTTCTCAAAAATTACTCGATCACTAACTAAGCTGCTTGAAAAAGATACTCCATTTGAATTCGATGACGAATGTCAAAAAGCATTCAATTTATTAAAAGAGAAACTCACATGTGCTCCTATGATCATAAGCCCAAACTGGAATCTTCTGTTTGAACTTATGTGTGATGCAAGTGATTTCTCAGTTGGAGCTGTCTTAGGGCAAAAAGATGGTAAAGTTTTTCACCCGATCTATTTCACAAGTAAAACTCTTAATCCAGCTCAACCAAAATACACCGTAACCGAAAAAGAACTTATGGCTGTAGTTTTTGCATTCGATAAATTCATATCTTATCTTATTCTATCAAAAACCATTGTTCACACCGATCATTCAGCTCTTAAGCATTTATTCAAAAAATAAGATGCAAAACCCCGTCTTATTCGATGGATTTTACTCTTATAATAATTTGACATAGAAATCAAGGATAGAAAAGGAACAGAAAATGTTGCAGCTGACCACTTGTCCCGAATTGAAAACGACGAGTCAAGTGATGACAGTGAGGTTGATGATAACTTTCCTTGAGAGACCCTTATGGAAATTAACACAAAAGATGAACCATGGTTCGCAGACTTTGCAAACTATTTGGTGGCTGAATTTATACCGAAAGGGATGACATATCAACAAAAGAACAAATTATTCTCTGACCTCAAACATTACTTTTGGGAGGAACCTTACCTTTTCAAAGTATGTTCTGGCGGAATAATCAGACATTGTGTATCCGGATCAGAAACGCAAACAATTTTAGATCAATGCCACCACAAACCAACCGGAGGACATTATGGACTAAATGTAACCGCTAAGAAGGTCATAGACTCAGGTTTTTACTGGCCAACAATTATTAAAGAAGCTCATACTCTAGTTCAACTTTGCGAAGCATGCTAAAAGACGGGAAATATATCAAAACGCGATGAGATGCCCTTAAACAACATTCAAGTATGCGAAATTTTCGATATATGGGGTATTGATTTTATGGGACCATTCCCAAAATCACATAAGTTTGAATACATTCTTGTCGCTGTTGATTACGTATCTAAATGGGCCGAAGCTCAAGCTTTACCAACAAATGATGGCCGAGTGGTTATCACCTTCCTTAAGAAACTATTTTGCCGTTTCGGAATGCCCAAAGCTCTAATCAGCGACCGAGGTACTCACTTCTGCAACAAAATAATGGAAAAACAATAAAAAGATATGGAGTTAACCACCGTTCTCTACATCATATCACCCTCAAACTAGTGGTTAAGTTGAAAACACGAACAAAGCTCTTAAAAGAATTCTTGAAAAAACTGTTAAAGACAATCCTGCTATTTGGTCAAGAAAATTTAATGACGCTCTGTGGGCTTTTCGCACCGCTTACAAAACACCTACCGGTACCACACCCTATAAACTTATTTATGGAAAGAACTGCCACTTACCATTTAAAATTGAACACCGTGCATATTGGGCCTTGAAAAATTGAAACCCAGACCTCATTGCTGCTGGTGAAAAACGAATGTTCCAGTTACACGAATTAGACGAATTTAGACATCAAGCCTTTGAAAACTCTCGATTATACAAGGCTAGAACGAAAGTCTGGCACGATAGAAAACTTCGAATGAGAAAATAATTCAAACATGGAAACAAGGTTTTGCTCTTTCACTCCAAGTATAAATTCAAACAACTGAAACTCAGATCCCGTTGGCTAGGACCATACGTAGTAAAATATCAATATCCATATGGATATGTTGAACTATATGGTAAAGATGGAAAAAAGTTTATTGTTAATGGCCATCGACTAAAACTATATCATGAAGAAGAAGATTATAATAACCCAAGGGAAGAAGTCACTCCCTTCTTTCCCAAAGAATGACTCACCAAGTTCGAGTCTAGCTAACGACTCTCTTAAATATTAAGCGCTTCTCAGGAGGCAACTCGTGCTTCACTTAAGTGTGGAGGAGTCCCTCCTCCATTCTTTTTTCATATCCTTTATTTATTTTCTAAAAAAAACAACAAAAATATTTTCTTTTTGTGTGCTTTTTGTATTCACTTGTATGCAGGTAATATAGCTTAAAGACTTTGGAAAATTATGAAGTCTGCTCAAGAATAGCTCTCTCGCAGCTATATATCTATATGCCCCGGGAAGTACCGCTTTCCCTTAATTTTTCCTATTTTATCTCTATTATCAGTTTTCACATTGAGGGCAATGTTTAACTTAAGTGTGGAGGGGAACCAAATAAGAAAAATTAATCATATCCTTCCATGTTTGCCCTGTTAAAAATTTTCTAAAAAAATTAAAATTTATATATATGCTTTCAAAAATTAAAAAATGCTCTTAGTAAGGCAAATCCAACGTGATTGACACTATAGCTAGCACAACCTACTCCACTAAATTGTAAGAATTATAAGCCTCTAGAATATTCGGGTACCCACCTTTGGTGCCTAAGATAATTGATGCCTTTAGCTTGTTCGAGTTAAGGAGTGAGCAATCATATGTATCTATTCCGTCGTTATGGATGTGTATATGTGGTTTTGTCGCCTTTTATGAAGCAATGGTATTGGTTGATCATTATATTTGAGAGAGCTGATAATTTAGAAGCTCTAGAACTTGTGCTTGATCATCATTTACTAGACCGAAGCCTGATTAATCATATGATATGAATTCCGCAAGTCCCTATTCTTGCAAGTGCTCCCTTTAGTGCTAAATTGCTAAAAGTCCCAAGTAAAGATGTTAAAGTTAAAAGAAGAAGTTTTGTGCCAAGCCTTAGTTATGATTATCGTGGTAAAAAAAGAAAGAAAAAAAATATATAGTAGTTCGAATAAAGGTTTAAGTTTTGGCACATGAAGATTAGTATATGCTTTCGCATTAGCATCAAAGTTCCGCCCTTCGGTTAGGTTTATGTGTCAAGTACAAGCCTATGGTAGCTGTCTAGATTATGTCTGTGCGAATTTTAGTGTTTTCACAAAAATATATAAACCCTGTCTGAGTGGCTGAGTGAATTTTTAAATCAAACACATTTCTCTGTGAGGTGCTATATTATATGTCAGTGTCTGAAAAGTTATCTAAACCTGTAAACACTTATAAATCCAAATTTTCTCCACATCACGATAAATGATCTTGTTTTCTCGCTTTTATTGCTTGAGGGCAAGCAACAACTAAGTGTGGAGGGATTTGATAACGCCCAAATTATACATGTTTTCGGTGGCGTTATTTGCATATATTTAATCATTTCTCGTGAACTTTCGATACTTAATAGCATGAATTGCTTGCAGGTTCACTTGAAGACATCTCGAAGATAAACACAACAAAGATCGAGCATTTATATGCTAAAGAACACAACACGCAAGAAAGAAATAACATTCAAGTTCTAAAGTGCAATGCACTGCACTTATCCTCAAGTCAAAGAAATTAAAGACTTAGTCAAATTACACATTAACTCCACAAGTACGCCGCACTTACAACTTTGTGCGCCGCACTTCCCATCTGACTATGAAGAATACAATAAATGACTTAAAATGTACTGCATTCAATACCCTAGTACGCCGCCTGCACTTCTTTCACTAAACATTTAATTCCTCGCATTTATCACAAGTACGCCACACAAATAACTTTTTGCGGCACTTTCACCCTCACTCGTCCTATAATAGTGGTACGAAATTTTCACTCCCAATCATTCATCCTAATCCATCTTAATATCTAAAATCATTCCATTCATCTTCACACACACCTCATCCAATCCTTCCCAAATCATCCACCAATCATAAACACCATACCCTTTTGGAGATTCAAGATTAAATAACCAAGAACGAAGAAGTTCATCATACTAGTTTAGTGAAATAATGAAGTTTATTATTAAATCAAGCTATATTATGAACGACTTAGCCATGAGAGGCTAAATCTCTCATGACTACTTAGTGATGTTATGATAATGAATAAGTGTTTGTATGATTCATGATCTTTTTAATATTCACAGCTTATGTTGCAATCCTATTATATCCTATCTTATCGGTTTTGCTTATCAACTTAGATTATATAATCATATCGGTATAGGTCAAAAGGCCCGTTATGATCTATGTGGTTTTAAAGATTTATCTATCATCTTTAACGTCTTTGTCAAGAAATCCACTTTTGCAAATTGATAAACAAATTAAGCTTTGATATATTAGTAACTAGATTATTTGAGTGACACATTTAGTCTAGTTAACTAATTAAGTCCTTAAGCTTAATCAATGTTAAGTTGTGAAAAAACATTTTCTGAAGAGAATCCATTTTATAAATCAAGGTTCCATTTCGAGGGTCTAATCGTTTCCAAAACATTATAAATTATTCTTCAAAATATTGAAGTAGCCATTATTTTATTATCACTAGGAAAAAAATTTATTTAACAAAATTGTTAAAAGTCTATTTTTCTGATTTTTTGAATACTACGTAAATCTTGTGGATGACCTGGTCTTACCTAAAAAAAAGATTAATCTATAATACGTGGGTTATATTTTACCCGTATGTTTCTATAAATAAAGTTGTATTTTTAGTCATTATAAATTTAACAGCTTTTTGAAACACGTCAATCATCAACCTAACAAGCTTTTAAAAACAACTAAAATGAAATTTTTTAGATAATGATGGGTTGATGTGTTGTAGTGAGGTGTGTTATTTTATGATTTCAAGTTTTAAATTTACATTTTTACGACTTTACCAAAAACAACATTTTAACAGGGGAAGTGTACCAAGTCGATGGGAGTTTCGTTGGTAAGTAGGGTGTCGATCACTAAGAGCGAGAAAACAATCTTTTAATTTTTTGAATTTTTTGGTTATCTAAGAAGTTAATTTTATGTTAAACCTATGCTAAATCTATGTTAATCTTAAATCTAACGGATAAGGGGGTTTTCATCCTGAGAGACTGGCACGGGTTTTATGGTGACTAAAATTAACTTAAGACACTAAAACATACGCAAGCAAATTGACAAAAGATAAAAGAGCAATCTAGCCAAATATAATAAAACTGTATTAACAATTATTAATCCAATAAGAAAGTTGGTTTGTTTATTTAGTGCAATGATTACTTATCTTAAGGCGGCATATCATTCTTAAGACTTAGGCGATACTTCTTCCTAAGACCTAGATACGAAGACTTTCGTCACACATTAAACCTATCTGCATTTAAAAGCCTCCTTATTTGCTGATTATATCTAACTTAGGAGATTAAGAATGGTTGATCTTGTTAAACCTAGCTAATTAGAGGACCTTTAATCCGTACTTAAAAATGATTTAAAGGCAAATATTTCATACACTAGTAGTCCTTATAACCAAGTAATTTACCAAATAATTAAAGAACTGTATCGTTGCATCCCAATGGTTCACTGCCAGTCCAAATAAGCTCGCAATACTAAGGGCAAAGATTTAGGTTATTATTTGTGATCCTATGGTCTATGAGGTTACCACATAACTATATGGAGAGTCATTCCCGGGCATCTAGTTATTAGTCCGTATCTCTAGTCATATTGAATGACTAGGTTCAATACAAAATCAACGTAACAACAAGTTTAAATTGTTAAACATAACAAGAAATCAACGATAAAATTTAGCAATCGAGATAAACAAAACCAAACATTTGATCTTTATAATCATGGCTAATAAATCCCTGAAGGTATTGCCTTTAAACATCATAATCATACAAAACTAATTAATTTAGCCATGGTAAAACTAGCCGAAGTTAACGGATATGATACTAACTGGAATGATTTACAAGAGTATAGGATATTACAAGTTGTTTCCTATGGAATTAATTACGTTACAAGACCTCTTTTGCTCTTCTTCTCTTCTGAAAATCAACCTTTATGGTTTAGGTATCGAAAATATGATTTAGCACACTGAAAACCCATTTTAATTTTCTATTTATAAGGTCTGGAATATGGTCGATACGACGTATTGACTGAGGTTAATACGGCGTATCAGGGGTTTCTTGGAGTAGGAACTACATTCAATATCTTCCAGAATATTATATTTCCATAGCTTGAATACGGCGTATTAGTCTTCTCTGGATACGGCGTATTTGATCTTATTCCTTTATGGTCTTTAGTGAATTGCAGGCACAAATTCGCCACATCTTCCTTGATGGATATGGCGTAATGGATGTCAGAACACTAATCTTTAGTGTCTTGTTTTTTAAGCTTCAAACAAATGCGGACCTTTTTGCATAATTTACGATAGTAGTACTCCATAATGTACTGCAATTCTTATACAAACGATTAAGTAAACAATTCTTTGCAATAATTATACCAAAATGGGTTATTTACATGAGATAATTTTATGCTATAAAGTAATGTTATTTGATGGTCATCAAATAATCCTCCACTAGAATCCTATCTTGTCCTCAAGTAGACCTTTTTAGAAGTTTATAAAAATGTATCCCTAAAGATTTTTCCATTAAGCATTTATTTGATCTATCACAAGTACACAACCAAACATCTCACAAAACGGGTAGATGAAAACACTCATATCACTCAACTAATCTATGTGGTAACATGTAACTAATTTACTCAATGCTCGGTCTTGATGTGTATCTTTCTTGATGAGTATTCTATCATAGGTTGGAAAGGATACACATCTCTTCCGACACTAGAGCTAAGAGTAAAACGTTTTTATAAAAGGTCAAATGGGTTTTTATTTAAGGTTAAATGTTGATTATTCTTACAAATCTTTTCACCAAAAGTACCACACCAACAAGGCAGTGAAGCACACTACATGGCCATAACGACATAATAGACATGTGTGTTCGATCACATCCTCATATCGAGTTTTAACAAGGTTAGGTTTGCTGAATTGATAGAGGGTAGGTGTCTTTAAACTTTCACCAATAGTAATAAACCAACAAGGCAGCTGAATCATGCATGCATGGCCGTAACGACGAAACAGACATGCATGTTCGATCACATCCTCATTCCTGTAAAACCTATGGTTAATGATTAGGAAGGGGAAGTAAATTGTTGTTATAAATAGACTAAGTCCAAAACAAATAAGACACAAGTTGATAGACACTTTTTCTCGACCATTACCATGAAAAAAACATAACTATATACACATGTCTTGATCATAGATCAAAAACAACAACATAAGTTTGTGTTCTCGTAACGGTCAACTTCCCAATCATCCCATACTTTTCATACTTTACAAGAAAGTGTGATATTCTACCACTTTTATATAAAACTTTACATCAACTTGACTTTATAAGACGTATCAACGAATAATCGAATCCTTGTTATATTCCTTCGGTCTTTAGCTTTTGCGAACGATTCATCTTCAAACTTTCTCTCCTTTTTTTTATGGATTTTTCTATTTTTTTGTTTTTTTTCAATATATTAACTCAGAAAGTCGGTGTATATCACCATCTTCAAGTTCTTAATAAATACAGGATAATTCCTTCGATAATTCTTAATTTTTTAGAACTACAAATAATTGTTGATGGTAGTAAAAATACATGAATTTTGTCTTCTTTATACATTTCCCATTTTCAATGTGCAAATTTCTTCCACGTACAATGATGAAATTTGACACAAGATAGGGAAATACATACTTTACACTTTAAGCAGCTAGCAACTAATAAATGGACTTAATCTAAAAGTGGTAGGCTAAGGTGGTAAAGGTGTAGCGTAACAAACAATTGTGTTATTCCCAAAGGATTGGCTCTATGGTTTTTCTGGCGTGTCTTACTCATAGATGAGTTGTAGTTAGTCTATAAAACAACATTTAAAGGTTTTTTAGGTGTAATCATAGAAATTACCAATTTATTTTTTAACAAGTTCTATCCCATTAAACTCCATATTAATCATTATTGTGTTCTCGAATAGATTTAACCAAGCAAGTTCTTAATTATTCATCTTCACCGACACACTCAATATGTTTGTGGAATTTTGGCTGTAAACATTTTGGAAACACAATACAGGTTTAAATCCTCACAATATCTAATAAGGGTTATTGTGTGCAGGTTATGTAACAAGTAATTTCACAAAAGTATGCTTGAATTGTTTTTTAAATTTAAGCATAATTTAAGCATTTTATGAAAAATAGGACAAGTATACATTCTAATTCCTTATCCATCCATTGAATTATAAAATTCCTCGTTGTATAGATAAAAACATCTTAAAACATGAATTAAAGAATTAGAATGAGAAAACTATCATGATATTTTGCCTCAGCTATATTCTCACAAGTTGAGTTTATGAGCAATGATGTGTGTTGTAAATGTGTCTGTATTCCATCATGACTACAATCACACATAGGATTCTAGATGATCGATACTTCAATAACTTCGTCAATTTCTTTTCCAGTGGAGGTCCTGTTGACATAAAATATAGGAAAAACATGCAAAAATCGTATCTTCAGGGAATCTATGGTTAATTAAGAAACCTAATTAAATCTATACAGGTGAACAATACGCTGTTATCCATAAACTGGAATACGACGTATTGAGGATAACGGTAATAAGTATCTAAATATGGGTTAGTCTGATTGAATACACTGGTATTTCATATACATTGAATACGCCGTATTGACAAAACTAACAATAATGTTTAAAGTTGCAATAAATAATAAAAGGATCGATAACGTACCATACTTCAATACGCTATATGGTATGGAGCGGATACGCCGTATTGATGTATGGGGAAGACTGACTTCGATAAAGATTGAAAATTAAATTCCGGTTGTCTCCCGGCAAGCCACTTTGTTTACAGAAAAAGAATTTAAGTTTAGACTTTGCCACAAATTTTTTTTTAAAAAAAAAATAAAAAAAATATTTTTTTTTTCCATCCCTTATAAAACAACTTGGGGTCGAACGGGATGCCAAACGGCACATATAAATTCTTAATAAGATTTAATAGCATCTCGTTGTTACGATAATTCCAAGCCACGATATTAACATTTAATTCCTTGATAAAATTTTCAGTTTTGAAAAATTTATTAAATGTATCATGACTTGTTTCCAAAAGTTTATTTGACCCATGTGCATACGGACGTTATCCCTGAAGACTGTATTATATCGGATTGATTCTTCATTCATTGGCTTTTGACTTTAGATCATCAGGATAAATTATGTTGAAAGGGAATAGATCATTAAAGTACACAACGTTTTGTTCCTTTTCATCACATTCGGACAATGATGTTTCAATTTTCAAATCAAATTCGTCAATATGTTGAGGGATTAAAGTGGGTTCAGTTAGAAATCGATTTTGACGTACTAGAGCCATCGATTGTAAAAAATTGTTAGAAATTCATTATCAATAATCTTTAAGAAGTCTAATATCAAAAAACCAATGATCCTTTGGCTCGGGTGATGGAAACAAAGGCATATTAACTTTTTCATTATCATTTTCCGGGAATCTGTTTTTTATTCATTGACATAAATTATTTTAAGAAGAATATGAGTTTTTTGTCAAAAAATTACCGTGTAATACTTCATCGGTCGGATTTGTCAAATGATATTATTAAGTTAATTTTCATCGTTGTTAAGAGACTTACCATGGGGGCTTCACAAGAGAGCATTTTTTCAGAAGATAACTCGTCATTAAAGACTATATATGGGAATTCGGTTTCAACGGATCTAACGTCGTTAACGTCTTAATCATACCAGATCTTACCATACTTAGCAGTTTCCCAGTTATACACCTTACCATGCCGATGAGCTTTTTCTTCTTCAAGCCTGATGTATTCTTCCATAGTAATGTTCGGGTTGTCCATCCTGTAATAAACTTGCTAGGAAAGAAAACCGTCAAATAAATTATACGTCGTATTCAGTAAACTGAATACGCCGTATTACACAAAAACAATAAGCAAACAAACAGGAATATAAACTATTCTAAACTACACTAGTCCTAAGGGTTAGACTAATCTAATGTTAAAAACCAAAATATCAATTAAAAATCAAGATTAAATTTTCACTCCTCGGCAGCAGCGCCAAAAACTGTTAGAGTATGCTCGTGTCATAATAAATAATTATACGACTAGATACATGTGAGCTTATGGGGTCACACACATATACACTGAGGTACCAGTTTATATATCGTATTTATTGTATTTACGGTATATAAATAACCCACGTAACTTGGATCACATTGGGCTATATAATAACCTAAGTATGTATATTATATTGTATTTGGAAATCAATGGGAGGCCCATTTAAGCCTGCATAGGGGCCGGCCATAAGGGGAGAAAAAGATAGGATAAGATCAAGTTTTTTGGTTATAAATACTAGGGATATCTTCCTATTATTTGACATCAATTTACCAAAAATCTCTCCCTCTTTTCTCTCTTCATTCACACGGCTAAAACATAATCCATCTTTTGGGTTATAGTTTTTTGATCCAAACTCATTGACATTACTAGTTAATTAATGGTGTTTTATAAGGCTACGGGGTTAAGACTAACATCTAATTGGTATACAAGGAAGTGTAGTGTGGATCAACCATAGAGGTGATCTTCTTTGATCACTTGGTTTCATTAGGTGGTTTGTGTTCTAGGTGAAGGTCACTATTCATTTTCACTGATCACGCTACAAAGGTATTACTATTATTGTTTTTATTGATGATTATTTGACTATAGATGGATCCATTGATAGGTGCATGATCGCTACGTATTTTTATATTTGATTAATACTGATATTCTTTAGTTCAGCACCTTTAGTGGTATCACGATATATCTCATGATCAATCTTGTATGCGTAAAATGACTAAAAAAACGCTTCGGATGTTTTTAATGGAATCAAAAGGTAATTTTCAAAACAAGCCCTAAGGCTTATTTTTTGGAATTAATTCGAACCATAGGGGTCTTATGATCTGTGATTTTTGATCCTATAGCCATTTTTTATGCATACTTTAATTGGTTTTGTTATCAGGTACGTGTAAAAGGGCCTAAATTGCGCGCTTTGGAACGATTCTTGAATCGGTTTTAAATCAGCCATTTGGACATTATTTTCTGAATTATTATTGTTGTATAAGGGTTATTTAATTTCAGGACTAAGTGTCCTTAAGCCATTGGTTACACCGTACCAATCGGTGTTTAATTCTAGTTAATTTTTTCTTTGATTCGTTGGCTAACAATTTAATTCTTGTTAATTATTTTGTATCCATGGCAAATACATGCATGTTTGGCCATGGACTTAGCCAACACCTTGTTAATACATGATACTATGGTATTATTATGTTGTGTATGCAAAGCCAATGAAAACCTTGATCACTTGTGACTTGATTCGCTTGATATTGCATTTAATTTCAGTTTTGGGTTTTGCCATTGTTTCGGCTTCTTTTTGTATGGTTTTAATTTTTGTTGTATCCATTGTTTGGGTATTTTACAGTAGTTAGATGATAAGATAAATGTATTTAATCATAAAATTATTGTAACCGATGTTTGGATTCGAATGGCGCAAAAGTTAAAGGCATAAAGTCAAATTCAGAGCTAATGGAGCAACCTCCACTAAAAGTGGGTTTCCTGGAGTTCTATAAGGAGTTAGAAGCTGAAATGTTTGGAGCAAGTGCACAGTCATGGAGCTACAATTTCTTCAACTGGAGCTCAGATTGGGGAAGAATCCTACTAGGAGGTTTAGGCCGTCAAGTCAGCTAAAATTATGGACAGTTTTGGGCATCATGTTCTTTCAGGTTTCTACCTTGTCTACCTGATGGTTCTTGAGCAAGTTGGGAGCCCTCCTTGTGGTTGTGGTGGTTAACGCTTAGTTGACTCTGATTTTTGTGTGGACACGAGACCAAGCTTAGGTTTTGTATCGGTTAAGGATTTGCATACTTATGTTGTGTTTGTGTGTTTGTTTGCTTTATATTGTTTGGAATGTATAAAACTTGCAAATGTTTTTATTAAAACTAAAATAAAACACAAACTATTTTAGAAACTAATATTTTTGATTTAGTGTTAAAGTTTAAATATGGATTTGAAACTAAACACTTGTTTTTTATATATAATACTAAATAATGTTAATTGATTGTTATTTAATTTTTGTATACTGTTTCAAACTAATATTTACTTCCCACCTTGTATATTCATTGTCATGAAAATGGAACAACTTGCACACAATAAAAGATATAAAACAAGTATTTTTAGACAAATAGTTAAAAATGTTTTTAAAATTGTGCTATGAAGGAGGAATGCATGCTCCCTTGTACACAACTTTTTGATCACTAGTATATTTATAAAAATAATACCCGTCAAATTTAAGTCATGTCGTCCAATTGGTTGAGAACACTTACATTTGCTTTTTACTTTGCTTGAGACGTAGGTAAATTGTAACCCAAGATGATTATTCTCTATCGTGAGACCTAGATATATTCTCACATGTTTCTCGATTTTGGATTGACTTTTACGAGTTCAGCAGGTGGATGACCTTGGCTTGAGGCAAGGATGGGACTAAACATGCCAGCTTGACATTAGTTACTCATGTACTAATGTCATGAGTCCTATATGGTCTAAGAATTGCACAATTTTTTACAATTGGTGAAACGGCACCCATAACTATTTGAATCTATCATTGTAGCAGATCATAATGATTGATGATTGGAACCTCAATGAGGATCTTAGCCTTTCATAAAATTAATTGTTTTATATTATAAACTTGGGTAGTTAATTTTAAAAAGGATAATTATCAAAAATAGTAAATTGAACTTTGTAATTTCGATTAATGACATTTATGCAACACCAAATCCGTAAATAAAAGTTTGTTTCCTTTTCTTTATTACGGAAGCAAACTAAGTCGTCTTTCCTTATAAGAAAAGACTTATTGTTAAGAATCGTTTAAGCCCATCTAGGATATGTTTTACAAATATCATTGATAACATATAAGCACAACGGAATTAATCAAAGAACACAATGATATTCAACAATGGTTTTACTACTAAACATTCAAGCCCAATATTATTGATCGAATCATATGGTTTACATCAAGAAAACTTGTAACAGGATCTAAGTTTCCTCGACCTGAGGTCTAATCAATACATTGGCGTATACATTTAAATACGCCTGAATACACATACACGTTTAGGTACAAAAACTCACGACTTGTACACCTAAACCTAATAACCTGCATCTCTTTATTAATAGAGATATTAGGTTTTTACAAAGGATAAGTTTAGGAAACAACCTTAATCTTCCTACATTTTAAAATTATCTTTTGTAATCTTGCATCACATTGAAGAATTCTTCTTTGTCTTTTAAGTCCTTAATTTATTTTCATATGTTTTGTCTTATCACTTAAATATAATTCCCAACAATCTTCCCTAGTTGATACATGACAATAACCCAATATAGCCACGAGCTTTCTTCCTTGAGCTAATATATATGAAAGAATAGAACTATACCACTCCAAGGATTATAAGTTGCAATTTAGCTTTGTAGCGCATTCTTCCCCTTTTTGTCTATAATCAAACTAGGGGACTCTAAGTAGATGCAAACTTGATTTTGACAAACACAACCCACTATCACACTTCTAATTCCAGCCCCCTATTAACAACTCAAATTACCCTCATGAAGCGCTTAGATAAATGAACATTGAGCTAGTAGAAACTTAAAACTAGCGTAGTAATAATCGACTTACAGTAGTATAAAAACCCTTTCACCTTATGTGGTGCATTTGTATTTGGTTAAACATCTTAAACATTAAGCTTCCCCTAAAACCCATATGTTAACAATTTCTGGAATCTTCAATTATAGATCTCTATGTAATGAGTAATGTGGAAGAAAATTAAGTCATAACGGAACGTGTAATGCTCGAAGTTGATAACCCAATCTTGTGTTTTTATTCTTTGGTACTATCTATGTGGGACTTTGAACTGATACCATGACAATTATCATCTTTATAAGATACATAACCAAGGTGCGATAAGCAATGTGCGCATATTGAGCATCATAAGTTTGTAATCGAACACCTTTGTAGAATCCGTCAAGTGTCTTTTGTCACCAACATTGAAAACACAAACAGTTACCTCCTGCCTAAAAGGTTAATGATAAAAAAACTGTACACGAGTAATTCCACTTTAACTTTAAAATAGGTTATAAATTAATCATCTTCGTAACCAATTATACCAATAAATATGAGCCTTTAAAACTTTTATGAAACATTTAAAACTATCCAAAATCCAAACAGTAAGAACCAAAAACAAACTTAATTTTTTACTCGTTTCTGTCCGACACTCCTTTTGTGTGTGTTATCATATATGTCACGCTTTAGCAGTTAAAATTATACTCACGGTGCAGTATTAACTTTTTACTACTGTTCCCTTTAAACACAAATCCAACAGTAGTAACTAACAAATAACAGTATTAATAATCATAAACATTTGCTTCCTGTTATCATAACCCATTCAAATTTGGATCCATAAACCATAAACCAAAATGAATTTAACTCATTCACAGCCCATGTCACATTTCCAGATACCACAAGCCCAAAGCAATCTTTTATACAGTGTATTTGTGATATAATATGCCAGCAAACCCTACATTGGACTTCATAACATCCCTTACATCATCATACGCAGCCACAAATATATTGGGCAGTAGTAACTCTTTACCATACAGTACAAACTTTCCTTGTTACTACTGTTCTTTAAAAATCAACGTTGACATCATTAATATTAGAAGGAGTAATACCTTGGCAGCAGCAATGAGTATTTGAACGAGCAGTATAAAGTACGTAGTAGCAGTACTAACATAAACATGCATCAGCACAAAAGTCAATCGAGCAGTAGTAATGTTACCATGGCAGTATTAAGTATAAACAAGCAGCACTAACAAGTATGAATCAAGTCGTTATCACTTTTGATATTCATGTATTGTGTGAACGACCAATCTGCCAGTAGTGACAATTTCAAAACAAGACCACCACTTGAAAACCCAAGCAACATAAACACTCACTTGGCTGTACATCGTGTAAACAAACAGTACTAACATAGCAGTACTAAAAATTAAAGTTCTTAGTGTACTCCTTCCTCCTATACTTTTTATAACACTATAAAGTGTCTGTAAAACTTTAGTAGCAGTAATAAGTAGAAACAAAGCAGTATTAACACATCAACTATAAGGACAGTAGCTTTATCTTGTTTCTCCACTCAGTTATGATCAACACAACAAGGCATAATAATGATAACAATTAGGGTTGAATATGAACCTGATGTAAGCATTATCACCAACGGAAATTCTTAATATGCAACCCTTCGAGTTAATTAGGGTTTAGTAGATAACAAAAACCAAAACTGATGCCTAAGCTTCACTGATGGTAGAGTTCAATTAGGGTTTTTGGGGGGAATCCTCTTAATCTTGTCAACGATTGTGGAAAACATACATTCAGACCTAAAACAAAGAAACCAATGGTATATAACTCATTTTATGCCAACCAGATATATAGCAGTCACCACCATGTCTTGAACCTTATCAAGTTAGGTTTTGGATGGAACACCATAAAGCCATTAAATTGAGCTGTAGCCTCTAAGTGTGAACCAAAACAATACAAATCTTGAACACACTTCCTGTTTATTGAATTTAGGGTTGTTTGCCAAAACCTTAATTACATCGAATTGAATCAAACACCAAAAACAGAAAACATGAACACTTTTCCTTCATAGATTTGACACCAACAACACCTTGTGATCCTAGTTATCACGAGCCACCAGGCTCTAATACTACATGTTAAGAATTGTTTAAGCCCATCTAGGATATGCTTTACAAATATCATTAATAATATATAAGCACAACGACATTAGTCAATATAAACACATTGATATTCAAATAAGGTTTTACTTAATTATAACATCAAGCCCCTAATATTATTTGATCAGAATAATATGGGTTACAATCAATAATCGGTAACAGGATCAAGGTATTACCTGACCTTGAAGGGCTGAATACTACATATGGCAATCTACATTTACATACGCCTTGAATACAACAAAAACATTTAGGTACAGGAACTCACGATTTTAACCATAAACCTAATAACTTGTATATCTTTATTATTAATCGAGTTATTACGGTTTTACATAGGATAAGTACTTAGGAATACAACCTAAATCTTCCTAAAATTTTATAATTATCTTAAGTAATCTTCATCATTTGAAGAAATTCCTCTTAGTCTTTTAAGTCCTTTATCTTTCCATAATGTTTTGTCATTATCAATATCATTATAATTCCCAACACTTATTCGTATCCTTTCTACTTATATGAGAAAGCTATAATAGGAACACTTGAATTTTCCAATCCTAATCAAACTCAAAGTATACTTACTCGAGAAATCGTTTTGTCTTGTAAAATTCAAATGGTTAAGCACGGTTGCACATCTTAGTTGGATGACTAGAGAACATGTTTTCTATAGCCACCAAATGATACATCTTCAAGCGTCAAGACATAGTATGAGTTTTAATAATTAGAAATGGAAATCTCAATAAATCGCGAAAGAGAAAAGGAAATTAATAGCATGTTTTCTAGTAGTATTTTCTTTAGCTCTATTTATTTTTCCTTTTTAAGATTTTCACACCCTTGAGGTAATGTAGAAGGAGGAATTGCATGCAAAAACTTTCAAGTTAAAAAATGGCATTGATGGCTAGTTCATCATATATAGTAGAACTTGATGCACTTCCTTGAATATCTAAGTACATGTTTACTAGTCCGAGAGGCTCACATTAGTGATAATATGCAGATATTCAAAGAGTAGAAAAGTAAACAAATTGCTACTTGCACTTATATTTTGCTAGACACACATTTAATGTTTATCTTATCCAGTGGGAGCAATGCATTTTACTACTGATATAGACACACATGTAATGTTGTCTAAATTCAGTGGGAGCTATGAGCTTATCACCTTGTAAGTGACCCATTTTATTTCTAGCTGGTGTTGAAATAATACATTACTTTTCATATAGAAGCATCATTGATTTATAAGAATTCATTGCATATTATTCTATTACTAACTTGTAGCTTGAATGATTCGCTGACCTAAATGTTATCTATACAATATTTTTGCAGGATTAGCTTATTAAACAATTAACGTTCTACATTATACTGTTATGCAAATGTGATTTTAGTTTTGACATATATCATTATCATTTTGTAACATTCGTCAATTATTCATACAAAACATACATAAGCGGTGGTGGACTCATAACCCAATAGTATTAATGAATCGTATCCTAGACTCATAATATGATCACTTTATTTGTATAAATGCATGATGTTGTGCCGTGTTATAGTGGGAGTATCTTAATGTGTGCCAAGGGTAAAACACATAACAATTTTGAACTTATGTACTTTTCTTAGTCGCATGGTAAGCAAAGCTAATATGTTACTTGGGACTTTTACACTCGATGTATGTTGCACACCCCCCCCTTACTCAGAACTAGTGCCATGAAAATAATAAATACCTACTTCATCATATTCAATAAAATAGGTTTTTACGCCAATATGATTTATGTCCTCTTATAATAGACATCAATATGAAGTATGTAATTAACTTGACAAGACCGTTGAAACAAGAGTCGACGTTCAAATAATACTTTATTTAAAAAGTTTATTTCTATTATTATAAAGACATAAAAACATAGGTCTTGAAACTGTTCAAAGACTTATAAAGTATGCAATTGACTTGTCATGTCTCATAGTCACGACATGTACGTGAAGTCATTAAAATGTTCAAAGACTTATAACGTAAAGTTAGCAATTAACGTGTTATGTCTTCTTGTTAAGACATGTACATAAAATATTTGAACTTCTCTAAAACTTCTACGTTATAGCATGCAATTAGCTTAAAATTGAAATTAATGCCATTATGTTTGAACAAAATTGGCAAGTATGTGAGCCAAAGGGTATTAGGTTATCTAAGGAATTGTGATACTGTCTCATAATCCCATTACTCATAGAATACACATCCTGTTTGGTTTGTCCTATGTGAAAAATATCATACCTTATTAATATTGTTTGATTTTTTTTGTATAACTGTAAATACTTACTCTCTATACTTTCAAGGTTAACAAACTTTAGTAAGCTCAGTCTCTACTCAACTATGGTCTCCAACAAAAGGTAACTAAGACACCATTAGGGTATAGGAATGGGGACTCATATTAAGTCTTACTGAAGTTCTAAATTTGTTGAGATCACGTTAAGCATATTATTAGAAAGCAAGAGAACAAGAACTATCAGCATATAGTATACCTCCTAAACGAGAACAATTTTATTGTTGCTCGACTTACTGCGTTTTTAGAGAAAGTCTCCTCTTACACGAAGCAAGTGGGAGCATCTGTTTTGGAGAAAATCTCTTCTTACACAACCTTTTAAATGCACTAGAAAACAACATAATAAATGTTGAGATATAGTTCATGAAAGAATATTTTTGGAATTTGATTGATCTTTCACCAATCGGTAAGACTAAAAAGTTAAATTGGTTCTTCTAGGAGAAGACTAATATGGACAAAAATATAGACACATTTAAAACGCTATGCTTGTTGATAAGGGTTTTACATATACTCAACAAACGCTGACTATGATTAATGCTTTTTTTTCCAGGCAACCGTTAAATGAATAAAGATATTATTTACCTACTTGATTTAATGAAGATGAAATATGGCAATTGGATGTTAAAACTCCTTCTTGAATGATTACCTTTGCGAGGATGTTGTGTAATCAAATGGGTTTTTGAATCCAAGTTATTTTTAGAAAATGTGCAAGCTGTTAAAAATCCAAGTGGATTAGAGCATGCATCTAGGAGCTGGAATCTTAAGTTTAAATCAACAATTTGATTTTGATTGAAACAAAGAGATCTCCTGAGTACACCTTAAAGCTAGTCAGCATTATGTTTTGTCTTTCTTATATCTTATATGTTGTCAACATATTGGAAATAAATATTTCACCTAAGTTAGATTTTAATCCTTAGTTTTGGGAATAATATCTTCTATCCGATAAATATAAGAAATAAAACATGTAACCTTTAGAGCTACGGTTTAATAAGATTAAAACATACTGATTTATAAGTAATAAACACAACATGACACATCATTGAGCAAGACTCAAATTCTATCTATACCGATGAGTTAAACACATGTTTGAAAATGTTTGGTTCAGCTAAAAGTTTCATTATGTATGTCATGATATGTATTAGACTAAATTGTAACACTTGCATGAATGCAGGATGAACAAAAAAAAATAGTAACTAAGTGAAAGTCAATAGACTACTATTGAAAGAACATTCTAAAAGGCTCAAAGGCTAAAGGACATGTTCATAGTTTATGGATTTTAATAAGGAGATTAGTGTTGAGTTTATACACTATTGCTTATTTTTGTGATTGAGTTGATTTCAATCCTAGTCAATAGCAGGATTTTTATAATCATAAATGATATACTGTTGATAGACATGCTTGATTAAAAGCATTGTTGTACACTATTCATTAAAGAATAAAGTATTCTTTTCAGTTTGGGAAGTTGTTTAAAAAGACTGTCTCTTATAGGTGGTTTTGCTTGATTCAAACAACCTATGTTAATTTGTTATGGGCGATGCTAGTATTAATTGTATTGCATTGAACCGCTCATATACAAAATTAAAATCATGCGTATTATTTAAAACCCTACACTTACTGTGAGTTTTGAAAACAAGTATTCTCAAAGGTCACTCAGATGACAACTTAGTTGGTACCTTTTACAAAGTTAATGTCTTGAACCAAACATGTTTATCATGTTAGAAACATTGAACTTTGACCTGCTAGTGTAGTCTCATGTAAATCTATCTGTTTTTAGTATTTGGATAATAGAACGTTAAGCAGTTGTATTAAGCAATGAATTGATATACCTGGTATGATCGTCTTCATTTATATAAATGTGTTCTATATTTGCATGTTTAAATCTATGAATAATTTATTTATTTTAAATCGTCCATTGTCAGTTGATGATACGGGAATATCATTAAAATAAGGCAAATATGAGTGTTTTGGTCATATTCATATAGTATGAATATTAATGGATGATACCGCCAAACTCATATGTTGTTTATTGGATGAACATTGGACTGACCCGGCCTACGAGAAATCACTACATGGATCGGCATCAATAGTGAATCTCACAAGTAGTTATGTCTCTCATCCTTAGACTTGAGATGCAAGTAGGTTTTGTGTGTGTGGAATGTCAATCTTTGATATGGTTCAACGTTGACCTAAACAAGGCTGCTATAAAGGCCATTTTCAGGAGGGATGTGAAACATATGACGAACACGTGCAGTCAAAATAGGATTTGTTCCTCCACATGTTTTGAAGTTAGATACTACTGGGCCCCTCGATGATTTGAACAGATGTATGTATGGCCGCACCCAAATGTAATTAAGATGATACTTGATTAATTTGGTAATCTAGTTCAATATATATATATATCGAGAAACAGAATTGTTAAGCATTAGAATGACTCATGATCTGTGTCTAATGTTCAACATAATATCTGTAACAAAAGGATGATTGATATCTAAACCATTTAAAATGATGACGATGATATTAAAGGAAACTATCCTTATTTGTCTATGGGGGCTTGGTTAGGTTGCTAGAACATGCTAACCTTTGCTTGTATAATTACTAGATTTTTAGGGACGTGCGCAAAAGTGGGTGACTGTTGGAGTTATGCTGGGTCATTAATATCATAATTATATGGATTGACACTATGATCTTATGGGGTCACACAATATTCACTGGATTGGTACCATTTATATATCCATCTTTATTGTATTCACAGCTATATAAATAACAACTAAGTAACTTGGGGATCCAATATTGGGCTTCTAATAACTTAAGTACGTGTAACTTAAATTAATTGGACTTGCAAACAAAAGAAGGAGGCCCAATACCCCCCCAAAAAAAAGATCCTTATAGGGGGCCGGCCATTCATGCATGTATGGGAAGGGATAAGATTGTTTGACCAATCAACATTAATATGATTATCTCCTAATTGATTTTCTAATTAATGTGATGAATAACTTTCCTAAAATCTCTTCCCTCCTCTCCTATATATACATACGGCACACACACTCTTTGAATGAGGTTTTTGGTTTTAGTTTCAATCACTTTGTATCTTGATTATTCTAAGTGAAATATAAAGTTAAGGGTCGTTTAGACTAGAACATTGGTATATACATAAGAAAAGTGTAGTGTAGATACATCATAGAGGTGATCTCCATTTGATCACTTGGTGTTTCGTGCTAGGGTAAAGGTCACCGGTTAATTCTACCGATCACGCTACAAAGGTATTACTTTTCTTGTTTTTCTTTGATTAATCATATGACTCTATGGATTCGTTGATAGGTGTTTGTTCTGCTGCATTTTATATTTGATTATATGATATTCATTTGATTCAGCACCTATAGCTTTCTTATTAAAGCCTCAAGGAAATGAGGGCTTTCATCAAATAGTGGACTTTCTAAATGCTAGCCACATCAGGTATGCTTTAACTAAAACTCCAACTATTTATGTTTCTCTTATCAATCAGTTCATGGTGCTTACTGCTATTCTTATTATATTCGTGTTGCAATTTATTACTAGGGTCCAGAACACTTGACATATGGAGAAATAGTGTTAATTGCAACTGTTGATGGTCACAAAAAGTCTATTACTGAAGCATCTGCTAGGAGACATCTTAAATTGGCAGATACTGATGGTATTAGTACTTTACCAACAACTGAAATTTTTGAACAACTTGCTTTGATGGGGTATGTGACAGATTCTGATAAACTAACTTTTCAAAAAGGGTCACTTTTCCCCACAATGGAAATTTTTAATCCATATCATCCTTCATTGTCTAAGCCCAAAGAAAAATTCTTAGGAACAATTTAGTAGTAACATAGCAACTGCTATAATTTGTCTGGCCACAAACAGAATGTTTAATTTTTCTAAACTAATTTTGTGGTTATGGGGAAAAACCTTGGAGAATAATTTTAAATTTCTTGAGTATCCAAGATTTTTACAATTGTTTTTTAACAAAGACAGTAGACTCAACACCTCTCATAAGAGACTTTATATTGCTCCTGCTCTAACACAAAAAGTTTTTAGCAATATGAAGAGGGGATCTATGGGTTTTTCTAGGGTGGAAATAGCATTGTTTTCCTAACAGTTGCTTTTTCTCATGACATTTATCTCAGGGTGAAGGTCCAACATGCCTTTTTGGGACCCAACACAACCCATCTGTTATTGAAAACAATTCTCACAAACTACAAAAATATATCCATCACCTATAGGACAACCAGGACCAGATCAAGAAGAATGGGCATTAGGATACCTCAGTCCAATGTCTTACCACATGTTGCAGATGAGGCCATCACTAAGGAGATGCATGATGGATTGGGGAGGGCTACCACTACTGCTTCTAGCTTAGAAGCAGAGCAGGGCAGTGGTAACATATCTAAGACCCAAACCAAGGCAACACCATCTAGGCTAAGTTCTCCAAGAACTAGCTCAGAAAGTGGTCCCGGGTGCCACTTTACCATGGGGGCTAGTCCTGCTCAGGCTAGGCCTGAAAGGCTATCTAACTTACCCAATGAACCACCACTCGGAGAAGGTAACACATCTTGAAGTGGGGAAGGTAGTATGCAACTTTTAGAATTGATAGAAATATGTAAAAAACTGTCAGATAAGGTTACAGCATTAGAGGATGAACTTAGAAGCACTAAAGAGGTCTACAACAAGTCCCTTATCACTCTCACTAAAAAAGTAAAGAAATTAGAGAACAAGTTTAAGCTCAAAAGAAGAAGTACAACTGTTAACTCCTTAGAAGATGAAGAAGCCAGTTTGGATATTAAGGATCCTTCCAAACAGGGGAGCATGATTGAAGAAATTGATCAAGATAAGAATGTAAACTTGGTCAAAAGCAGTAAGCAAGGGGAGGCACATGAGACAGCTGAGCATGGAATGGAGAGTGATGTGGTTTTTAGTACTGCTAGTCCTCAAAATGATGATGATGAAAATAATCTCTTGCTGAAACATTGGTCAAATATCAAAAGGAGTTTTTTCAGGGTAGTAAAAGATAAAGGAAAAGCTATTATGTAAGAGTTTGAGCCACCAAAGAAAATCAAGAAGAGGGTTCAAGTACAAATAAGTGTAGATGAGGAATTAGCTAAGAAGTTATTTGAGGAGGAACAAGCCAGATTCAATGCTGAACAGGGAAAGCTTGATTAAGGCAGCAACCAAGAACAAGAAATGATTTGGTTTGAAAACCGCCTTGGAATTGCAAAAAGCAGCTGGAATGAAAGAGAGAGGTTTGCAACTAAATCAAGTCTAGCTCATGATATTGTTTAGTGTGTATCTGACGAGTGATTAGATATCATACATTTAGGATAGATTCTTTCTTTGTAGCTGAAGTTAGGAGAACATGGGTATGTATTTGAAGAATCAGGGAGGATACAAGCTGAGTCATTTCAAAAAGGAATGAAAAAATGAGAGTTTAGACCCATTATTTGAAAGAGTATGGGATCAAAATCAAGCCTTTGTACCTAAGGATTTTGAGATAGAAAAAGAGGTTATGAAGAGATTAGGTTTTATTCAAAAGCAATCTACTAAAGAAGAAAAGGAAAAGAAGAAAATGTGAAGAGTTTTCAAAATCAAGTGAAGAACGAGAAAGTCAGAAAGAAGATATTATACTTGAACAAGTTTTTGAAAGAAAGTCTAGAAAGCATAATGGAAGAGTGAAAAGAAAGGGCTGCAAATCCGAGTGAGGTAAGGACATAAAGCAGAAAGAAGCAGGTTGATCCAGAATATTGTATGGAGTATGTTGAAGTTATTTATGATTATGAGAAGTATGAGTAAGTTGTGTGACTCCATTGGCTGTTTAATGCACCATTTGTTGGTTGGTAAAGTTTTTGCATTGATGATGTGGGTATATTATGAATTTATACAGGGAGTTGGTTGTTAATTGACTTGAGGTGTCTTTTGTCAGATTTGACTTGAATTGTTTTGGATAAGTAGTTTTGGTTTGTGTTGGATACACGGTTTATGAGGTTGTATGCTTCTACTTGACCAAGGGTTGTGATGTTATAATGATACTGGGGATGGCTGTTGGGGTTGGGGGTTATTGTGGTATTGATGTAGTTTTGAAAAATCTTAACAGACAAGAGTTGTAGAAATGGGAAACTCTAAGATTATTTGTTAGAGTTCACTCATTAATGCTAGGAGAAGTAAGCATTCATATGCTAGTTGAGAAAAAGTATCCACTTCCACAAGATACACTTACAAGAATGCTTCAATGGAAACTTCATGTGAATTATAATGTTACTGAAATGGCATATGAGCTTTAAAGGTATATCAGGTCTCAACTTAATAAATGAAGATAGTGTGTTTGGAAGCATCCTTGGCAGATTAAGCTAGAAGATTTAATTTAGAAGAAACTTGAGATTTGAGGGTAAATCACAAGTTTAGGGGAGTATTAACTGAGTCAGTACTGCTAGCATAAATTTAGTACTGCCAGTGTTAGTTTGTACTGCCAGAGAAGATTAATACTGCTAAAGGAAGTCAGAGATGCTAGAAGATAAGGATTACTTGGAGTCGAAAGATTAAGAAGATATATTATAGACAAATTTGTACCTGAATATTCTTATAAGTTTATGTTTATCTTTAGTATATGTTGTAAGCCGGCTAGGACTCCTTAGTCTATAAAGGTGGAATGGCTCCTAGGGCAATAGTTGCTTTACAAGTTTTCATGTTGTCAGTCAGTTTTAAAAAGCTTCAAGGTTGTAAACACTAGTACTAATGAAGAGTTCTCGTTTTATTGATCTAATAAAATTAGATCGTTTGGTTATATTCTTTGTTCATTCTTTGTTCTTTCATTAAAATTACTGTTTTAATTCATAATACTTCTAGATATTAAGGTGTAGATTCCGCATACACTTTAGTATACATACAAAGTTTCTATAACAAGTTATTTTGGATTTATCCAAGGTAATTTAACCTTAGACAAGCTAAGGAATCGATCAAGGATTGGGATCAACACAAAGTAACTTAACCTTTACAAGCTAAGGAATCGATCTTAAGTTGGGATCAACATACACCAAGCATAAAATGTGCGATTTACCAATATACAATATGAATTTAGGGTTCGACTCGATAGATAAGATGAGAGAATTGTTAAACTCATTAGGTTTTTACTGGTTTATAACATAAGTGTACATATATTAAATGTTATACAAGTTTTATTTCAAAAATAATTAAAAATTTTATGTTTTCTTGACCTGGGCGTTTGACGCTGTCAGGGTTTGTGTGACCCCGTCATAGGTGACGTGGTGATGGCATCGCGTGTTAATCGTGACGCCGTCTCCACAATCTATGAAAACAAAATTTTTGTTTTTGATGAAAATTTTCTTGCACTTGATTCCATAAGTTAATTCATGTACAAATAGCTACATAAAACCTGAGATTTAATAATTCAATCATATGACTCGATTATCTTAAACTAATTTCATTTAACATGTTTTGGGAAATTTGGATCAAAATCGAATAAAATTCCCTACACTGATTGTTTGAAAAATACCTTTGATTGAAATTAATACGAGATTAAAGAAATACAAGATGATTACAGATAGTTAAACATATGAAACAAAATAATTAAAAGCGGATTAAACACACAAGACCACTCCTAATTGCGTGGAAAAAGTAATTGGTGGTTGCCTCCAAGAAGCGCTTTTCTTTTGTAACGCTCTAATCTTATTACCCCAAACTCTCGTTGTAGCTAGGACTCGAAGTCACCGTCCTTACGTGAATATCCTTCAGTCATCTAATCCAGTGACATTCTCAGTGCCGCTACTTTATAACACTCCTTGTAGAACCATAAATATCTTACTCATTACATAGTAATCTCTTTATTTAGTACTCCTAGTTCTAAGATAGACGCCAATTTTGTGTGTTTACGACTTTTCAAGGTTTGACACGAGTTGTTTTGTTTCTATTTCTGAGGTATTTTATAGGTAACTGCATGTCTCAGTTGGCGGAACCCTTAACTACTCCTTCGAGTAGGTCGTGAGTCATATTAGATATTTCAATGAAAGGCCTCCCTAGTACTACTTGTGACAACCTAGGGTCTATGATTGAGCTAATATCCTCGACAATCATAAAGTCTACCACATAGGTGAAGTTTCCTATGAAGACATGCATCCCTTTAATCCTCCCTGTGAAATTACTAATTCCTCCATTCACATCTTCCCTAGGGTTGAGTTTTCTCCTCATGATCCAATTATACATCATTCGGTTCATGATATTTAGAGGGGATGAGGATGTTTAAGGTCAATGTTAGGCTTTTTTTCGACTCTGACTTGCCCAATGTTGCATGGTATCTTAAGATTGGAAGAGCATCCTTTCGTGATGATGGGGTTTCATATAAATATTAAGGGAATCAGCCCAAACATAAGGTACTTATGGTAGGTTAGCTCATCTCTAGTTGGAAACGTGTCGAAGTACTCTACCGTCGGCCCTTCTGTTGTTGTCCCTTCACCTTCATTGAGACTCTCATTTTGAGGTTCATCATCATCTCGTATGATATCGATGAACATTACTTCTCCATCTTCCTCTTTAGTGCAGACAAATTTTGAATTGGAGGACTAGGGAACCAATCCGAGCGATTCGAGCATCGAATTCAGCTTTCAAACTTGTTCCATGGCGATGGAAGCTAATGGATCAGGTTGTGGTTGTGGGTTAGAGCTGATGTTTCCAAGACTGCATTCTTCAGACTTATTAACTTGGGATTCTTTAGGCTACTTTGGGTGGATCGTGATGGCGTTGATTGAGCTATGGATGTAGATTGAGGATTGCGGGTCTTGATTTGGGTAAGAACGAGCAGAAGAAACAGGA
Organism: Tanacetum coccineum; assembly: GCA_026074375.1. Classification (NCBI taxonomy): domain Eukaryota; kingdom Viridiplantae; phylum Streptophyta; class Magnoliopsida; order Asterales; family Asteraceae; genus Tanacetum; species Tanacetum coccineum. The sequence goes on along the minus strand of BQNB010020026.1, from coordinate 25,308 downwards.
TGAGTCCCTAGTTTCGGGTTCTTAACCGTATCGCTAGGTAATGTACCCGCTATTTGATCAGTGATGGCCTTCAACACAGTGTCTATTTTGTTGGTCATCTCACCTTGTTGTGGGTTGAAATCGGCTTCAAACTTAGACAATCTGGCGTCTTGAGATGCCATGAATTCAGAAACTAGTCCTTCTATATTTAATTGATTGTTAAAATTATGAGGACGGTTGTTGAAGGAACGGTTTGGGATCGAACCGTTGGGTTGGAACCGGTTAGGTGGGTTTGGAAAATTATTTTGGGAATTTTGGGGTTGTCTCCACCTAAGGTTCGGGTGACTTTTCCATGACGGATTGTAGTTGTCACCAAGATTGTTTTGCTCGGGGCTGAAGTTACCTATTTTCTCCACTTCATAGTACGACGAGGTTGCGTATTCACAAAGGCTTGTGCAGGTGTCTTTCATTCAATACTGAGTGTCTTGGGGAACACTACAGATTTTCCATGGGTATGAATTTTATTTACTTGGGTAGTTGAGTCTGGAGCAGGATGAATTCCACAAGCTGGGGAGAAACAGAATTGGGTGTTGGGGCGGTTGTTTTGAACTTGATTTTCGAGCTCGATTTGACGACAGTCGGATGTACTCGAGACATCTTGAGGCAATGCGATTTCCTTGACCGACTTAGCGAAATCCCTTGGGTTGTTCCAACTTTCATTGTCATAGAGGTGCGTGCGGTCTCTAATAATGCCCAGGATTCTTCAACAGTTGAGGTCACGAAGCTTACCACCGGACGATTGGTCAATGGTTTGTCTTTTGACAGGGATTGACATGGTCATTAAAATTTGGACTTGGTGCCAAAGATCTATGCCATGATATGAGGACTTTTTGGAGTAAGTCTTTGAACGAGTCTTGATTAGATAAGATTCTCATGATGTTGTTAGATCATCAAGATATCGTTGCGGAGTATTAGTTTTGCGGTCCTTCTCGTTGGAAAAGAATTGAGCAAGGAATCATGTATAGTAAGATCCTACCATGTTAGGTTGTTCGGTTCCTTAAGACAATTAGGTTGTTCAGTTCCTTAAGTCAATTAGGTTGTTCAGTTCCTTAAGACAATTAGGTTGTTTGGTCCTTTCACAGACTAAGTTGTTCGGTTCCATAACCAACACTAGTTGTTCGGTTACTTAACCAACACTAGTTGTTCGGTTCGTACAAAATTTTAACAAGCATGACGTTTCTTAATCATTCAAACTTGTTAATTTAGCCTCCTTATTATAAGAACAATCATTTAGGGTCATGATAACAACCTTAATCCACAGAACCAACAAGAACTATAAAAAAACAAGCACGTATAAACACTTTAGCACATACATTCGAGAAACTATAAACAAGGGTAAGATTTAATGGATCAAACACATTCAAGAATAAGAATACAAGCATCTAAGCATAGAACCCACAAACTTTTTACAATATATCACAAAATCCTAAATTTTCGAACATACAATCGGCCATATCTCATTCATGAGTTAACTAAACATAAAATTGTAATAAACGAACGTTGTACATCCCAAAGCAATCGAAACCCCTCAACCAGTTTATAGATTTATGCATTTTTGATTTTGATAAACTTTAATTTCAAGAATTAGGATTTTCATGCTCAAAACTGAATAAAATCCTAATTACTTTGAGGTATGAATTGTTTAGGAGGTATAGAATGAATTTGTAGTTATACCTTAGGTGTGAAATCAATTTGAAATGATGGAATGGAGATGGCGATTGAGCGTTTGAAGATGGGAGGGAAAAGCAAATGTAGAGTGTGCATGTGTGTGTGTGAGAGACGAGAGGGGGTGGGTGGTGATATTAAGCAATTTACGTTTTTGACACATTCACCCCCTAAAGTTTCATTATCATTTCATTTTCCAATTATAAGTTTTACTAGGCAATAAAAGTTTAACAATTGGCGTAAATAGTCCCTATTGAATTTAACTAGCATACCTAAAAACATATATGTTGGGAAATGTATTGTAAAAGACTTAATACTGGTAGTATAACAGTTAAGTCTGGTAGTATTAGTTAGTTCTGTCAGTACTAAGTTAAGTCTGGGAGTACTAAGTTAAGTCTGGCAGTACTATAGTTAGTACTGGTAGAGTGGCAGTACTATAGTTAGTACTGGTCATTAGTTAAGTCTGTTTATGTAACAAAATAGAGGTAATAGTTATCTTAGAGATATTTGTAAATCCTTCTAGGGTTTCCTTGGTGTATAAAAGGAACCCTACGGTATAGAGTTATATATATCGAATAGAAGCATTGAAGCTTAATAGAAATCAATAGCAAAATTAGTATTATTGTTCTTCTTAATTCTTGTGTTAAGATTCCGCATTAACACTTGATATTCATAGTCAGTGTCTCTCACATAGTTGATTTGGATTTATTCAAGTTAGCTATTGTCTTACAAAGGCTATATAGATCCGAGACCAAGAACCTACAAGTGGTATCAGAGCCAATAGAGGGACTCTGAGTAAGAAGAATTACTAGAACCACAAACAACACTCTCCTATAATTCTTTACAAAATGTCTCAACCTGCTAATGATGAGTTCTCACAACATCTTAGGGATGATGAAGAATCAAACCATGAAGAAGCATCAGACACTAGTGCTGCACCTAAACAACAACAACAACAATAGGTGATTCCTCAAACAACTACTATTTCAAATATCAAACTCCCAATTTTGAAGAAGGAGGAGTATGATATATGGGCTATGGAGATGGAGCATTACCTTGAGTACATTGACAATGATGTTTGGAAGGTAATTCAGAATGGAAACTCCAAGAAGAGAATTTCAACTGGAAAGGATGGTATTGTTCGAATACTTTCACCAGTAACTGCTGCAGAAATTCAAGCTGTTGAAAAGGAAAGGAAGGCTAAGAATATCTTGCTGATGGCCATTCCCAAGGAGCATATGAGAAGATTTCATGGAATGGATGATGCAAAAGAGATCTGGGAAGCCATCAGAACTAGGTTTGGTGGTAATGCAAATTCAAAGAAAATGCAGAAGGCTGTTTTCAAACAACAGTTTGAAGCATTTAAAATATCCAGTTCAGAAGGGTTAGAAAAGGGATATGACAGATTCCAACAATTACTTTCTCAGTTGGAAGCTCATGGTGCTGAAGTATCAACTGAGGATGCAAATCATAAGTTTCTCAGATCTTTGCCCCCAGCATGGTCCAATCTGGCAATGACTATGAGAACTAAACCAGAGGTTGACACTTTATCTATTGATGATTTGTACAATAACCTTAGAGTTTTTGAGCAGGAAATCCAAGGTGCCTCAAAAACATCTTCAAGTGCTCAAAATGTTGCTTTTGTTTCACAAAGCAAAAGCAGCACTAATAAGGTTAAGTCTGGTTTTACTGGTGCCTACAGTACTTGCACTCCTTCTACTTCTTCAACCAATATTCCTGAAAAAGAAGTTCTTGCTGGTTTTGCTGATGAAGTTATCTATTCCCTCTTTGCCAAACAATCAGAGGACTGGGACTTGCTTCATGAAGATCTGGAACAAATTGATGATTTAGACATTGAAGAGATGGACATAAACTGGCAGATAGCAATGATTGCTATTCGAATGAAGAAGTTCTATAAGAAAACAGGAAGGAGAGTTCGTGTGGATGGAAAAACACCTGTTGGCTTTGACAAAAAGAAGCTTGAATGCTTCAATTGTCACAACACTGGTCACTTTGCTAGGGAATGTACAGCAAAGGGGACACATGATGGAAAGAAGAAGAGAGACTCATTTTATCAACATCAAGAAGCTGGGAAGCAAGAGAAGAATCAGATGGGCTTGCTGACAATGGATGATGGGATTGTCAATTGGGGAGAACATACTGAAGTTGAAGAGACAAATCATGCACTTATGGCTATCAGCTCAAGTAATGAGGTATCTTTGTGTTCTAAAACTTGCATTGATTCATACAATACCTTTAAACACTGTGTGATGAACAAATGAACAGTTAAGTAGGGGATCAAGAAGACAAATACTTAACCTATAGTCAAGCTGTTAAGAAACTAGAAGCTCAACTTGTTACTTTTCAAAAACAGCAACTTTCTCTAAATGAAAAGCTTACATTTCAGGCAAATGAAATATATGAAAAAGATGAAAAGCTTAAAAAATATAGGAGAATTGGAATGAAAGCTGTAAAAGAAAAGGAACAATTGCAGAAAACATTAGAATTCATGGAAAGATTCTTCAAGAATCCTTGAGATTTAATAATTCAGCATGAGTTTTAATATTAAAGTTGGCTTAGGGTATTGAAAATACAATCAAACAATGAGGTTCAAATAATGAGGAAGAAATAGGATTTTTCTAATTATTCTAATGTTCAACAAGAGGACCAGTTGAAAACCTTTGTACAATAATTTTATAAAAACTAATGATTTTTTAAAGGTGTTCCACATCCCTTAAAGTGGAGATTATACTCCTATGACCGACAAGAAGAAATTTGATTGAGTCTTTATATTTTTATGGTAAAAGGGACCCCCACGAGCCTGCAACCCAGAGTAAGTCATGATGAATTAGATCTCATGAATAAAAATTCTACCTGTCAATTTAATGACAGTACAGGATCTATTGGAACTTCCTCTGAACATTCTGTTGATCCTGAATCTGAGATTTCAAGAGTACCTCCAGAAGTGTATGTATTTACACCTATAACAACAAATGAAACAGGTGTGTTTGCTTTAAAATCAAAAAGGTTAACCTAGTTTATATTTTTATTGTTATTTTTGTTATTGCGACTTACCCATAATAGCTTCCTCGGCAACCAAGCAAAGATCAAGAAACACCTACAGTTTTTAACAGAAGAATGGAATGCTATGAATGAAAGAGAACTAAATGGGAAGGTACTCTTTCACAAAGAAGAAATGTTTTGTTTGTGGTAGTCTAAGTCATTTGATTAAAGATTGTGACTATTATGAAAAGAAAATGGCAAGAAAGGCTGAGGTTAAGAAACAAAGGGTTTTTAATACTGGTAACATGATGGCAAAACCAGTATGGACTAAACAGACAAGGATTAAACAAGGCTAATCACAATTAGTTCCTAGACCAGAACAACTTATACAGTAGGTTCAAACATTAATTCAGTTAGTGACTAATAATAATTCTGTAAGAGAAAAATTAAATATGTTAGGCCTAGAGTTAATACATAAACCTAATGTTTAATTACTGTTAGAGTCTAGACAGCCAATACCTACCAGGACATCAAGCAGCTTTAGTCCTAAAAGACCGCAGGTAAATATGTTTAATCAAAGAAGTCATTTTTCAAAATCACATTCACCTGTGAGAAGACCCTTTGTTAGAAATACAACAAGAATGTCTTATTCTCATACTATAAAGGGAAATTGGGGCACTGCTGTTAAGACCTCAGCAGGTTATAATTGGAGGACCTCTAAACCAAACTCTAATTGTGACAGTGACTAACTTTAATAGAACTGGTGAAATGCTAAAGGTCCACAAGGGCAGACCAAAAGCATGTAAAGGCCTAGTCCCTAAGAGAAACTAATTTTCTCCTATTTATGTGCATGATCACACCACTAAAAAACATGGTAGATATAGTGAATAACTTGATAGTGATGCTCAGGGCACTGAAAAAACAGGTAACAATGATCAATGGAGGGATTTTGAAGAATACAATGGGGAATCTGTTACCTTAGGGAGGTAGCAACGGCTACATACGGTAAAGGAAAAATAAGAGTTGGTTAATATAGATTTTAATAGTGTATCTTTTTGTAAAAGAAGTAGGCATTTTAACCTTTTCTCATATCACAATATGTGATAATAGCACAAGTTTCCTTTTTACTGAAACTGAATGCTTATTGTGTCTTCAGACATTAAGATGCCTGATGAAAATCAATACTTCTAAAGGTCACTAGACATCACACTATTACTTTTTTAAAATAAGAAGACACCTACTCCTGCAAAAGGTTTTGCCCTGTCTTGATTACTAAAGCCACTCTTAAGACTCTAATTTATGGCACAGAATGGTTAGGTCCAATTCAATTTTAAAAACCTAAACAAACTTGTGAAGGGAAACCTTGTAAGAGGTCTACCTTCTAAGGTTTTCAGAAATGACCATACATGTGTTGCCTGCCATAAAGGTAAACAACACAGGGCCTCCTGCAAGGCCAAATTAGAAAGATTAATCACTGAGCCATTACACACCTTGCATATGGATCTTTTTGGTCCTACTTCTGTAAAAAGCATTAATCATGCAAGTTATTGCCTTGTAATTACTGATGATTGTACCAGATTTAGTTGGGTATTCTTTTTGGCCTCTAAGGATGAAACTAGTGGCATTCTTCAGAACTTCATTAGGCAGATTGAAAACCAGCTTAGTCATAGGGTTAAAATCATTAGATCAGATAATGGAACTGAATTTAAGAATAGAGATATGCTTGAATTTTGTGGAAACAAGGGAATAAAACAAGAGTATAGCAATGCTAGAACTCCACAACAGAATGGAGTTGTTGAAAGAATGAACAGGACCCTAATTGAGGCTGCTAGAACTATGCTAGCAGACTCACTCTTACCAACTACTACTTTTTAGGCAAGAAGCAGTTAGTACTGCTGCTATATTTTTTTAATAGGGTAGCGTGACTAAACCTCAAAAACACAACTCCTTATGAGGCTTTTGTTTGTGCCACAAAAACCAATTATCAGCTACCATAAGACCTTTTGGTGTCATTTTACAATTTTAGATACTCTTAGTGTGCTTGCAAGTTAGATGGAAAAATCTGATGAGGATTCTTAGTAGGTTATGACATCGCTAAATATCAAAGCCTATAGGGTTTAATAATATAGTAACCAAAAGAGTATAAGTAATTTTGCATGTCAATTGTTCTTTGAAAGATGATGAAACCAATTTCAAAGGAGTGAGGTTATTAGATGATGTTTTGATTGACTATCTTACTGATTCTATGAACTATATTCCTGTATCTTTGGAAAATCAAGCTAACCCACATGCAGGTGCTTCAGAAGTAACTAACAGTACAGGTACTTCACAAACTCCAAATTCTAATGCTTCTGAGGAAAAAGATAAAGATGTAGAGCTTATTGTTGTGCCTTCAGCTGTAAAGACTACTAAAGAAAAAGTTGAATCAATGACATCTTCCACAAATTCAAAGAAACAGGAGATCTTGACAGAACCTCAACAAGAGAAGAAGGCTTCTTCTACTGACACTTCAGAAGATAATCCTAAGATTCAAGCTTTTAGAAGAGAGTTAGAAGAAATTGCTCTAAAGCATTTAGGGACAGTATCTAAAAACAACTCTACCAGTACTCCTTCAGTTAATACTGGTAGTGAGCCAGTTAATACTGGTAGGTTTGATCCTGATGATTCACCTATGCCAGAGCTCGAAATCTTTCACAAGTCTTGAGACAGAATTTTGATGAGGCAATCTAATGATGATGAGGGTGTGATAACTGACTTCAACAGCTTACCAACAGAAATCGAAGTCAGTCCTACTCCTACTCTTAGGATTCATAATATTCACCCAAAAAGTCAAATCCTTGGTGATCCTAAGTCATCTATGCAAACTAGAAGCAAAGTGCAGCAAAAATCAAGAGCTCATGCACTTTTTAGCAATATTCAAAAGCAGCAAAGAAACAATCACAAAGATCAACAACATTGTTTGTTTGCCTATTTTCTATCTCAGGAGGAACCTAAAAAGATTTCTGAAGCTCTACAAGATGACAGTTGGGTTCAAGCCATGCAAGAGGAGTTGTTACAGTTTAAGCTGCAACATTATGGGTTTATCTTGTAGATCTCCTCACGGAATTAAGTTAATTGGTACAGAAATGGTCTACAGAAATAAAATAGATGAAAGAGAGTGGTTTTCAGAATAAGGCAATAATTGGTGCCCAAGGGTACACACAGGAAGAAGGTATTAACTATGATGAGGTTTTTGCTCCTGTGGCAAGAATAGAAGCTATCAGGTTATTTTTAGCCTTTGCCTCATTTATAGGGTTCATAGTATACCAAATGGATATAAAAAGTGCATTTCTGTATGGCACTATAGATGAAGAGGTTTATGTCTCACAACCTCCTGGCTTTGTTATCCTGGTCCACCCAAAGAAGGTTTATAAGGTGTCAAACCTTTGTAATGGACAGCATCAAGCTCTCTAGATCTTGGATATGCTACACTATCAAGTATTCCTAGAGAAGCATGGATACAAGAGGGGTAACGATTGACAAGACTATTATTTATTACAAGGGACAAGAAGTATATCATGGCGTTCCAAGTGTATGTTGATGATATCATTTTTGGATCTACTAAAAAGTCTTGTGGATGAGTTGAAGCCATTGATGAAAAGCAATTCCAGATGAGTTCTATGGGTGAACCTCATTTTCTAGAATACAAGTCCAAACAGAACAAGGCAGTAATCATTACATATCTCAGGACACAGTAGTAGCTGGGATACTCAAGAAATTGATCTTGTAAATGTAAAACTGGCAATAACCCCCATGGAGACCAAAGTGGCAATTGACAAAAGATAAGAAGCTGTTGAAGTGGATAACGTGCCTTATACCAGATCCATGATAGGTTCCCTCCATGTATTCACCGCCTCTAGGCCTGATATAAAGTTTTGCAATATGTGTTAGTTTCCTCATTTTTAGGTCACTAATATAAAAATACTCCAAGACATCACATCCTCACTTCGTGAAGAGAATCTTTAAGTAACTTAAGGGCAAACCAAATTTGGGCTTATGGTATCCTAGAGAATCACCTTTTGACCTGGAAGCATTCTATGATAGTGATTATGGTGGGTCAAACCTTGATAGGAAATCCATAATAGGTGGTTGTCAATTTCTTGGACAAAGACTTATCTCATGGCAATGCAAGAAACAGACCATAGTGGCTACTTCTACACCTAAACTAGAATATGTAAAGCTACTGCAAATTGATGTGACAATAATTGTGGGTTCAAAATCACTGCTAGACTATGGTTTTCAATTTCAATGAATACCAAAATCCACATTGATAATGAAAGCACAAATCTGCATTATGAAGAACCCGGTTATCATTCCATGACTAAGCACATCGAGATATTGCCAACCGATTTATAAGAGATTGGGTTATGAGAAAAGCTCATTATGTGGAGAAAATTCAATACAGACATAATGTAGCTGACCAATTGACGTAAACCTTTTTGATGGACCACGGTTTAATTACTTAGTGGTTAGTATGGTATGATAAACCCATAGCTACATTTAAGGGAGTCTTAAGTTGTATCGTTTGTATACTTCATGTAGTTATTAGTTTAATAAATACTGGCTTAAGTAGTATTAATTCTGGTAAGTTTTAGTAGATTAATTCGGGTAAGTTAGTTAAGTAAATTATGTCCTATACAAACTCTTTGGCAGCATGTTATTTCTTTGAATGAGACTAATACTTGTTGGAAAAGCATGATTTGCATATTAAGTTAAGTGTGATAAGGTCAATGTTTTTGTAATCTTTCAGTAAATAATTAATTCCTGGATTGAAAAAATAGTATAATTCAGGGTTTATCTAATTAATTCTGGTTGACCAAAGTAAGTCTGGTAGTGGTAATTTAAATACTGGTAGGTTATTTTAGTGCTGGTTGCTGAAATTTACTTTTTCTATTAATAACTGTTTAAATGTTACCCGAAACATGATTTTTTATACGGTGCAAATTGTCCATTACAGAGAAGCTCTATATAAGATAAAGTTTGATTTCTCTTTTCATACTTATCATTTTCATTGCTATCGTCCCTTACGCAAAGTAAAAATCTTCTTATTTTTTACAAGAATATATTCAATTTTCTTGTTACCAGCATCTACAACCTCACTCGAAACTAAACCCAGCAAATTTTCAGTACACATCAATACCTTTTATTGCTACTTTCGAATCATGGCTCAATTAAAATACTATGACAAACACAATCAAGTGGATTTTTGCGCAAAACCTCTACGAAAGTGCAGGTTTGCAAGAATAGTTCGGATTTTCTAAGAGGTATCCAACCTCATGTATGCTTTATCTATAATCCTACTATCTATGATTCCCGTGTCAAACAGTTTTTTGCAGACTTGCTACTGCAAAACTCCTTGCTGATGGACCTAGAGTTACAAAGCAACTATTAGATCACTATTGTGTAACAATCACTAATGCATCTATTAGAAATAATCTTCAATTAGCAGATCTTCAGGGATTACTATGTTTGCTCAACAATGAAGATTTTTTTGAGGGATGGGGCATGATGAGGGTAATCCTACTGATGGATCTTTTACCTTTTGGAAAAGCTTTTTCACATCCCAATGGAGATTTTTAGTCCCCATATTTTGCATTGCATAAGCTCTAAAAGTGGTGGATGGGATCAATTTGGTACAAATAATTGCTACTAGCTTGATTTGCCTTTCCACCGGCAGAGTTTATAAATTTTTCAAACTATTTTTTGATGGCATGGTGGCAAACTTGAAAAGCAAAACAAAGTTTTTGATGTATCCTCGTTTTTTGCAACTGATTTTAGATATACAAACGGAAAACAAACACCTTTATCTGGCTATGACCCTGACCAAAAAGATTTTTGGGAATATGAAAAGGGGTTTTAGAGGGGTACCAAGACCTTTATTGCCTGCTATGTTGTCTATTGCTAATCCAAGTGCAGGACAAGAAGCTCCCATCTTTTCACACAAATCCTCAACCATCATCTAGTATGGTTCCTTCAACACCACCTACAACTCAACCTATACCATCTGAAGCCACAACTATTCCACCTCTATCTCAACCTGCATCACCTACACCTTCACCTGCACATGAACCAATGGAACATATCTTTGAACAACCATCCTCTGACCAACAACCTCCTACATATACCTCGCCAAGAAGCTACTACTTCCCAGTTAATGACAAGGATTGATGACTTGGAGAAGCAGCTCAAGGAAACCAAACAGACCTTTAGGAAGGCTATCCTTACTTTGGTGGAAAGAGTCAAGACTTTGGAGGGTGCTTTGAAGAGAAAGACCAAGAGGGTTCTTTTGTCTAATTCTGAAGGGGAAGAAACAGAGGCTCAGGGGAGGAAGTTTCATGATTTAGATCCTCTGGTTTCTTTGTTACAAGAGCTTTATTACTGCTTAAAGACTCCCTCAAAGACAGTCCAATGCTTCAGGGAGGAACAAGTAAAGATATAAGCACTACAAATACTTTAGAACTACTGCAATCATAATATAAGTTAAAAAGATTCAAGTCAGTTGATAAAGGAGAAAGAGAGATAAAGAAGAAAGAGTTCTAAAGAAACGCTGGTACTCAGTTAGGACTTTGAAGAGGTTAATATCATTGAAAGAAGTTCATACGGGGCATTAAAAGAAGTTAGTACTAGGTATTTGAAGAGATTAATGCTGGCAGTTTGGATGTTAATACTGGCAGTGATCCAGTTACTACTGATAGCATAAGAGTCTTAGTACCTTCTCCAGACAGAAGGTAAGAGTAATGAAAGCTCCAATGACAGAAGAAGAAGAGATTCAAGCTTCAAAAAAGACAAGAAGAACAAATTCTTCAGAAAATGCAGGACTTGCTGAAGCCAACATACTTTAGATGCATTAAAAAGCTTTGGAAAAGGAAGAAGTGGCCAAACAAGTTCATTTGGATTCACTTCTAGCTCAAAGGATGGCTGAAACAAGAATTAACAGAGGAACAAAAGAAAAGGAAGTGCTAAGATTTAGTTTTGAATCTCTAATCTTATCTGAAGAAGATTGGGACACAATTAGAGCAAAGCTTGAAGCAAATTCAGGAATAAAGAGAGTGTGCTTTGGAAAGGATCTTTTCTGTTTGAAGGATTATCATAAAGGATAGTAGAGATGTAAATCAAAGAAGAGAAACACTTTGCTGAGGAAAGAGCCTAGATCAAAAAGGAATAAGCCCATGACTCAAACACAGCTCCGGAACTATATGTCAAACTTTCTTAAGAATCAAGGGACATAAAAGTTGACTGAGTTGAAGAAGTTGAATTTTGAAGAAGTGAAAGCAGAATTTGAAAAATTGATTATGCAATTAGATACCAATTTCCCCATATGAACCTTTGAAGCAACAAAGGAAAGTTTGAAGAGATTTGGTGAAGAGCTTCAAACTAAAACTGCAAAGAAGCTAAAGTTTGATGATGAAAGTTACTCAACCAACAGAGGAGAAGGTTGAAGAAACCAAAGATGATAAGCCAACCAAGAAAGACTAAAAGAGAAGTAAAACAGATAGCAAGAAAGGATTTACATACAACCTTGATAAGTATATGATTCTGAAGATCAGATAAAGGCCAGTGGAAAAAGATTATTCTACTTCAGGTACTAAAATCCCTATTAATCATGTTCCTGTAGCTATAAAATCACCTAGTATAGCAAATTACAAGATCATTAAGCACGAAGAAGGTTATACCAGAATGTAATGGAGAATGGAACTAATAAGGTATACATAAGCTTTGGGAGCAATGCTGAACTGACAGTAATCAAGAGAGATCCTACAGAGCTATGAAACAGTATTGTGTATAAAACATTGATAGAATGAACTAGAGAGGAAAATTTGAAAAAAGTACCTTGGGACCTACTTGAAGAACATAATTTGAAGAGCCCCTTTAGTACAGATTCAATTTTGGGAGTCTGCCGGTCAAAACAAAGATTAATTTGTTGGATAACTATGAGCTTGCAGAGTAACAATTGTTTGAACATGGAGTCTGATGGATATATATAATAAATCTAATAGAGAAAAAGTATCCTTTGTCTGCGTGAAGTGTGCAAAAGCAATGTTGGACAAGAACTTCAAGTAGGAAAAACCAGATGAGGAATTGCTACAAAACTTTTGAAAAATGACGGAAAGCCAAATCTGCCAATTAAGAAGTAATGAAGGTTGATAAGTTAGATAACTAGAACGGAGATACGGAAACAACACTTGGTGGAGGTTCTATTCACTAACACAACAAATGGTTATCAGTCCACCATGTCCCTAACAGACATAAGCACTGGTTAGTCCAGGACAAATGGCCTTGTAAATGACTTCTCAATCCGTTAATGGCTGGCAAATTTGGCCAAAAATTATATGGTTATCCAACTCACCATATCTGTTAGTAAAAGAGTTTTAGCCTAGCCCACAAGTTTATGGATTTGTGTAAGTTGTGGTAAAACCGAAAACTAGTTTAAGAGATTATGGCTTTAAGTAAAGACAAATTCAAATCCATATAGATGGTTGACACTTTACCAAAAGTAGATGACATCAGCTCACCAAGTTTATGTACCAAAGAGTTGACAGGAAATCAATCCACCATGAATTTACCTTTTTCTAGGTTCCAAAGGAATTGAACTAGCCCTAAGCAAACGACTACAGTAAAGCCATATCAATCGTTTCTGGCTATAATGAGTTTGCCAAAAACCATAGGGTATTCAACTCACCATGTTTTTCATGTACGAAGTTGAAATGGTTTTCAGTCGACCATGAACATGCACCTTTTGTGCCCAAGACTGACTACTTCCATAGTTAATGGCTAACAGGTAAAGAGACATCAAATCCATTTAAAGTTTTCAATGATTCACCTCTCACAGAGTTAACTCAAATTGAAAGTATGAAATAGACTGAAACTATATGATTTGGGGGGAGTACAAATAGTCAATGTTGTTGATAAAACAGTGTTGCTGAAAAAGCTTTGAAGAAATAGTTGCTGCAAATATAAAAAAGAGAGAATGGTTTGAAGGATTGCATGCGCAAGAATGATTGAAGAGTCTTTTATTACAACATCCATTGGAAGCTTAAATTGGAAGACACTTGAAGAACTTGAAGTTCATAAATGATAATCAAGTTAGGGGAGGATTGGCTGGGAAATATATTTGTAAAGAGACTTAATACTGGTAAGTAACACAGTTAAATGTCAGGTAGTATTAAGTTATTCTTGGCCGTACTGAAGTTAAGTCGGCAGTACTAAGTTCAGTCTGCCGTACTATAGTTAGTACCGCAAGAGGCAGTGCTATAGTTAGTACTCGTCGTATTAGTTAAGTCTGTTTATGTAACGAATAATAGAGGTAATAGTTATCTTAGAGATATTTTTAGGAGAAATCTTAGGAACGGATATGCATTATACTTTCAAATGTTTTGTAAAGCCTTCTAGGGTTTTCTTGGTGTATAAAAGGAACCCTACGGCATAGAGTTTTAATATAAGAAAATAGAAGCATTGAAGCTTTAATAGAAACAAAAGCAAAGTTAGTATTAAATTCTTCTTAATATCTTGTGATACGATTCCCATTAACACTTTGATATTCATAGTCAGTGGGTCCTCACATAGTTGATTTGGATATATTCAAGTTTAGCTATTATCTTACAAAGGCTATATAGATCCAACACAAGGACCTACATGCCGAATGAAACCAAGGAGTAATTGGGTAATGTTTATACTTGAGAGAGTTTAAGGTGATAAGAAAGAGTGTCAAGTAAATTAGTGGGTCTTATTTATAGACAATGAGGCTAGTTTCCTCTTCCTATTCTCTCCTTAAACCAAAAGCGTGCCCTAATGAGATGGTTTCATGGTTTTTTTTAGTTAATCACACCATGTTTAAATTAATAATACCACTAAGTACAAGCTTTAATGAGCCTCTAGATGTACAAGATTTACTTAGCTAGTGAAATCTTTAGGTTTTGTAGGTTGGGGCTTGGTTAACCACGGCATAAGAAGGCAAGAAACAAAAGAAGTGGTTATTAACCTTTGGTTAATAATCTAGTGGGAGACACAAGGACATTTCCTTAATTATCCTTGAATTGTACAAGATTGCTTAAGATTTTAGATCATGGTTTGTGTGTTCTCTTAATTTGCCGCGCCTAGGAGGATCAAGGAAACAAAAGGATTACTATCCAATGGTTAACAAGCTAGTAGGAGACCATTAGGAGTAGCATTTATGAGGATTAGAATGTACATGTACTTGTTAAGATAATTAGAGGATTTCTTTGCTAGATAAATCGCTTAGGATGATTCTTGTGAGCTTTACTTAGCCAAATTTGGCTAACTTATGTTATTAACACAAGTTTTGTGTTTAGGCATTTAAAATGGGTATTGGTTTGAGTCTTGGTAAGTTTAGGTATTTTCGTGGTGCGTCTAAGTTATTTTATTGCGAAACGAAAGTCTTTTACGTGACCAGATAAAAATAAATTGAGCAAAGCAAATAATTATTGACCCCCCCCCCACCGCCCCACCCCCACCCCCCCCCCCCTCCCCCCCCCCCACCCCCCCCCCCCCCCCCCCCCCCCCCCCCCCCCCCCCCCCCCCCCTCTTAATAATTACTAAACACTTACTTGACGTAAACCTTAATGATATTTGGTGACCATTTACGTTATGTGATTATTTCTAGTCTTCGCGATTTAGCTTAAAAGAAAAATTAAAAGTAAACCCGTATCAGACTAAAATAAATAGTGATCATTAATAGTGTCGTACAATGACATGAAAATGAGAAATGTTACATAATCCCTAAATCTCTCTCCCTCTCCCTTTAGTTGTTCGATCGACCGAAACCCAAAAGGGTTTTCGGTTCTTGTGTTGGTTTGATCCAAGGAAAAACCACAAGAGTTTGGAGGGACAAAAGGGGGGGGGGTGGGGGTGGGGTGGGGGTGGGGGATGTTTGGTGCAGAATGTGGTGGGTTTGATTGCCTTATCTCTACTAGTACTAGCATACTTAATTGTTTGCTAAGAACGTATTGTGTGTGTTGAAGTAGAGGGATTTTAATTAGATCCTCGGTGGATTCGCGTTATATTTATTATACACACGCGTATATTGAAGATGGTGGTTTCGTTAATTGCTAAAAGGTACACATATTCAATCTCTTTGTTGATTATATTTTCTATACGTGATTATATGTTTTTCGCTGCGTACTCGTGATCTTTAATGGTTAATAATTGTTAAACTCCAACAGTGGCATCACGAGCCATCGTATAGAATTCTATTTACAAAGAGTAAAATTGAACATTAGGGTTCTTGATTAATTTTAAGCCCTTTAGGCATTTTAGTTATAAAGATTGGACCTTGATTGATAATAAAATTAATTAGTTGAAACCCTAGGTTGCATGAAATTTTAAAGTGTTAAATTCGACTTTTAATTGTTAATTGGTCCGTTTTGCTAGAAAATTAATTGTTAATTTGATATCCATGATGAACACGTGCAAGTTTATCATGGATTAATATGTAATATAAAATTCTTTGTTAATTGTTAATTGAATGTTCATGCAATTTGATGATTATAGACATAAAAGTTAAAATATTTTTTGTTTTTTGGATTGTTAGACACACTGTTACAAAAATATTCATAAAATATTCATTAAATGTCAAAAAAAATTGAAATTTATATATCCACGACTCAGAAAGCTACAACTTTGTAGTTTACTGTAAAAGCTAGGGAAGACCCTAGCTATGTCCTGATGGGGCCTGAAGTCGACTGAAATATTCTATCAGCTTACCTGAAGAATATGGAAGGAAAGAAGCTCAAAGACTTGAAGAACAAATCTTTTGATTCTATTCAGAAGATGTTTGACAGCGCTTTCAAGAGGGTGAATACATTTGTTGACTTCAGAACAGACTTGGTGGAAGGCAGTTCAAAGAGAGCAGGAGAAGAGTTGGAATAAGAGAGTTCAAAGAAGCAAAAGGTAGATGATGATAAAGAAACAACAGAGCTTAAACAATGTATGGAAATCATTCCAGATGAAGAAGAGGTAACAATTGATGCTATTCCTTTGGCTGTTAAGTCTCCAAGGATTGTTGACTGGAAGATCCACAAAGAAGGAAAGAAAAGCTATTATCAAATAATAAGATATGATGGAAATTCTTAAATGTACATGATCTTTAGTCAAATGCTTAAAAGTTTTGATAGGGAAGATTTGGAAGACTTGTACAAGTTGGTAAAAGCTAGATATGGGTAAACAAGACCAGTGGAAAGCATGGATTATCTGTTATGGAATGATATGAAAATAATGTTTGAACCACATGTAGAAGATGAAGTATGGAAGCTGCAAAACGGATACAAAGTGTTGGAATGGAAGCTGTATGACTCCTGTAGAGTACATTTCTTGAGGATACAGTCTATGCAGATTTACATGTTGGTAGAGAAGAAGTATCCTCTAACACCACCTACACTTTCAATGATGTTAGAAAAGAAGCTTCAAATTGATTATGAAAGTAAAATGGCTTATCAGCTGTGTAAATTGATCATAAAATAGCTTAAGAATCAATGAAGTGTTTGGAAGCATCCTTTTGGTGATTATGGAGCTTTTAAATGAAGAAACTTGATGATTTTGAAGAAGAATATCAAGTTTAAGGGAGGATTGTTGGGATTAAAAGCCTTCTTAATGCTGCTAGTATTACTGCTGCTCATGTTTGTGTTAATGCTGCTCAGCTGGAGTTAGTACTGCTCAGAGACTTCAAAGAAAATATGCTAAGTGTTTACTACTGCTAGTACACAGTTAGTACTGCTAGTGAATATTAGTGCTGCTGATGAACTTCAAAGAAAATATGCTAAGTAGGTATACAGTTACTACTGGTAGTGAATATTAGTATTGCTCAAGGTTAAGGCTGCTCAAAGATAAGTTAATACTGCTGAGGTTAATAAGTTAGTACTGTTTGTTGTTAGTATTGCTTATATGATATGTATTAAGTTATTTGTTTATAGAAAAGATTATGGATATCTTAGAAAAGTATTGTAAGCTGACTAGGACTCCTTGGTGTATAAAAGCAGGTCTGAGGGCATAGAGTTTGATATACAACTAGACGTATAATTCATAGCTTCTAGGTCTTTGTAACCCTAATACTTTGAGAATATTCGTATTATTATCCTTAATAATATTGGATCTTATTTGTTGAATTGTATGTTCATTGAATTACAGTTTCATTGATAAATCTTAATATTAAAGATTAGATTCCGCATAATCTTTAATACATTCAAACACAGTTTCTTCTATAGTTGTGTTAGATTTATCTAATATAACTAAATCTTAAACAAGCTTAAGGAATTCGATCTATTGAAGTGGGATCAACAGTTTTCTCCGCCTGAAGGGAGCTTGTTGACATAGTGAAATCTCTAGTAGGATACTCGGGGAGTGGAGTAGGGAGAAGAAGAGCTTCATAGTCAAACCACTATAAATCTTGGTGTCTTGGTTTGATTGTTCCTTCTCTCATCTCTTTATATTGTTGTGATTGTTATTTATTATTAGTTTAGATATTTACTTGGTTGATTCATATTGTTGGTTGGTTAAACATACTACTCGAATCTAAGTATTTTGAAAGTAAAGTTTTAAAACGAAAATGAACCTGTAAACTATTCAACCTCCCCTTTCTAGTTTCCATAAAGTTCCACTATTTCATTCTCTACCTACTCCTTTATAAAATGGTAGCGTACATCGATGTGCTTTGCTCTTGAGTGTTGAACGTTGTTGCAGCATAGAGCAATTGCACTTTTGTTATCGCAGTACAAAGGAATCTTATTGAACTGAAAACCATAATCTGTTAGCTGTGAACGCATCCATAGGATTTGAGCACAACACCCAAATAAGGCAATATATTCAGCCTCTGTACTCGAGATCGCAGTGCTCTTTTGCTTCTTGGAAGATCAGCTAACATGTTTATCACCTAAGACTTGAGCGCTTCTTGATGTACTGCGTCTAGTGTCTTGACACCCCGTGTGATCAGCGTCTACATATGCTGTTAGAGACATATCGGTATCCTTTGAATACCAGAGACCATGTTAATGGTTCCCTTTAGGTATCTAAAGATCCGTTTAAGTGCTTTTCGGTAGGCTTTGCCTGATACCGGGCACATAAGCATACTGCATAAATAAGGTCAGGTCTACTAGATGTCAAATACATGAGGGATCCAATCATGCCATGGTAAAGTGTAGCATCAACGGGTGTCCCCTGTATATCTTCATCCAGTTTATTCTTTTCCACTATAGGTGTGTTTACAGAATCACTAGTTAGCAAACCATATTTTTTAACAATTTCAGAAGCATATTTTTATTGGTTTAAGAAGATGCCTCTGGGACTTTCAGAGATTTATAATCCTAAAAATAATGACATCTACCCCATCATCGACATCTTGAACTTAGTGGTCATCAGATTAGCAAACTCATTACACATAGTAGTATTAGTAGATGCAAATATTATATCGTCAACATAAATTTATACCAGTAATAAGTTGTTTCCTACTTTCCATGTGATGAGCGTTAGATCAACTACACCTTTGGAGAAATGTTGTGAAAGGAGGAAACTTGACAGCATGTCGTATCATTCACGTGGTTCTTGTTTAAGACCGTACATGGCCTTTTTGAGCTTATACATATGCGATGGGTTTTCCTAATCCACAAATCCTTCTAGTTGAGAAACATAAACCTTTTCTTTGAGCTCGCCATTTAAGAAATTCATTTTAACATCCATTTAGAAAATCGTCATATTCTTGTTGGCTGCATTAACTACGAAGATACGGATAGCCTCTATTCTTGCAACCGGTGCAAATGATTCCTCTAAATCGATTCCTTCCTCTAGCCTGAATCGCTGAGCAACTAATCTAGCCTTATTTTTTAGTACCCCGCCAAATTCGTCTGTCTTGACCTTATAAATCCATTTTACTTTGATCAACATGACTTTATCTGGACATGGAACCAATTCCCAAACTTGTAGCCTTTCAAATTCATAAATTTCTTATTGATTGCATCCATCCATGACGGGTCAGTCATTGCTTGTTTGTAGTTCTTTGGTTCGTCTGAAGTTAGGAAGGCATTAAAATAACACTACATGGCATCAGTATGTAGTTGCTTTCTGGTAGAGACATAACGAGAAGGATCTCTAATTACATTTGCTATAGGATGATCCTTAGTCCATCTACCAAGTGATTCGAATGGAGTGTGGATTGGTCTCACATTAGATGAATATCCTTAAGAAGTTGAGTCTTCATGAAGAGATTCGTGAAGTGGATCATCATGAAAATGTGGTGTTTTTGGTAATTCTTCAAAACCTTGAGAAATAATTAGATAATGTTCTTGTTCTTGTGTTATGGGATACTTATTGATGGATCATCTTGGTCAATTGATGTAGACACATGTGAATCGGCTAAATCAACAGCTCTTGGTGCAGCAACGACTAGAACTAGAGAGACAGCAATTGTTGGAGGATTAAAGTATTCATCAAACATAGGTTGTAACAAACGATCCCAATCATCTAGTATTGGTCGATTGCAAGGTTGTTGAGGAATAGGGTTTGTAACGAGTCCTGAACTGGATGTTGCAGGAGTCATAATTTGAAGTCCAGGTTCTAAACCGAGTTGTTCAAAAGCCATTGCCGTTAGCTCATCAAAATCGACATGAATAGTTTCAATGATTTTTCGGGAACGTCAGTTGTAAATACGGAAAGCTTTCTTCTTGAGTGCATATCTAATGAAAATGCCTATATCAACTTTAGCTTGAAGTTTGCCCAAATCCTTACTATCATTGTTTGGATAGCAAAGTGCTCTAAAGATATGAAGGTAAGATAGATTGGGTTTTATGTCATGTAAGAGCTCATAAGGAGTATTTCCATGGTGAATCCATATAAGGGATCGGTTTTGGATGTAATATGCGGTAGCGATAGCCTCGACCCATAGAAATAAAGGATCTTTTGCATAGATTAACATTGTTTGAGCGGCTTTAACAAGAGTATGATTTCGCCTTTCAACGACACCATTTTGTTGTGGAGATCGCGCAACCGATGTTTCATTAGAGATACCAACATTCTCATAATATCTACGTAGAGTTTAATTGACAAACTCAGTTTCATCATCTGTATGAATGTTCCTGATATGTGCATTCAATCTAACTTGTATCATCTTCAGAAGCTTGATTATGAAATTAGGAGCTTCATGCTTTGATGCTAGAAACTTCACCCATGTTAACCGAGAGTAATCTTCCACAATGACGAGGATGTACTTTTTCCTATTTATACTTGCAACACGCATAGGCCCACAAAGATCCATGTGCATAAGATATAGTTTTTCCTGATTGGTGTCTTCAGATTTAGGTTTATGTGATTGTTTCTTGCTTTTGCCCATTGCATATGCCGAACACATATGATCTTTTTCAAATTTCAAATTGGGAAGACCTAGTACGAGACCATTTTTAGTCAAATGATTAATAGCACCAAAGTTTAAATGTGACAATCGTCGGTGCCATAACCAGGATTTGGTCTTTAAGGCTTTGGATAAGAGACAAATTGGAGAAGACGCCTCATATCCCTAATTAACAATGTATAAAGGTTGGTTTCCCAAGATCCTGAGAGTAAATCAACACCTTCCAGATTACAAACAAAGCACGTGTGTTTTCTGAAAGCTACTTCAAGATCTGAGTCGCATAATTGATCAACGGAGAATAGATTGTGTCCTAGTCCTTCCACATAATAAACCCTTGAAATTGTGATATTCCCTATCTGGTAGTCACCATACCCCATAATCTTTGTAATCTGGTAGTTACCGAACTTGACATAACCGAGAAACTTATGAGCGAAATTGGTGAGCTGAGAGCGATCTCCAGTCATGTGCTTTGAGCATCCGGAGTCCAAATACCACAAAACAATTTGGATAACCTGAGATCTAAAAGAGAAGAAGAAGATGGAGCAAATGAAGTATTGGATCCCCGAGATGTACCGGGTTCCGTTCTGTTAGAAATCACATATTTTGCAATCTTAGGTTTGCTATTAGAACCATTATTCTTAGGTACCTTAGGTCTCCTAGTATAAACCTTAGTTACTACAGATTCTTGTGCAACTACTTCTAGAGGAATGGGTTCCCTAAGAGGCACTTTATTAGTGGAGGTAATCCTAGTTAAAGGGCACGCATTTCTAACTAAAGGGAAAGTCCTTCCTGTGGGTCTCCAGTTATATCCAATTTTAGTAAACACTTTTCCTATAGGTTTCCATTCTTCTTTCTTTTTAGCTTTCTTAACAGACTTAGATTTGGAACTAGCATTCATATCAGAAACAAATTCAAGAAAGCACAATTCATGTCTAGTATCAAACATAAAACTATTACATTTAATGCACATTAGCTCAGAATTTTAATTTGGAATGTTGCACATTTGCATTTCTAGATGGTTCAAAAACACAATTCGGTTTATTCAAACAAGACTTAACTATCCTAGAGTGGTCTTCTACATTATTCATCTTCTGGGTACTACTTGAGATCTGCAGGATCATATCATTCTTTGTATTGTGTATAGACTTTGACTTGTTAGATTTAGTAGACCTGCTTACTCCTCTAGAAGTTGACACATAATTATTAGTGGTCTGTTTGGTCTTTGTTTGGGAAGAGCCTAACTATTTTTGGGATGTGCTTGATGATATGACAGGTTCAGCAAACCTAACTGTTTTCTTTTTGTTGATAGGCGTGACAGCAACTAATTTCTCACTAGGTTTGTAATTATTAGGGCAAGTATCTCTAACATATCCTAGCAACTCTTGCATCAGCTTAACATACTTACATGCAGAGTAAGATGCACTATCTAAAGGGTTTAGTGATTTGGCTTGTTCAACTATCTCCATAAGAATAACAGCTTGTTCCATATTGTGCTTAAGGTAGTATATGTGAGTTTCCCTATTATTCTTATCCTTAGGAGCCAAAGTTACTGGGTCAAGCTTGTACAATCCTGGAGCAATAGTGGTAGCATTTGACACTTGGGCAGCATTGTCAACTATGTCCTTTCCTTTGAATTTCCTAAGATCATTTTGTAATGTTTTTATGACAAAAACCTTTTCTTGAAGTTGAGCATTTAAATCTGTAATTTCAACAGACTTTTGATTTAATTGATTAACCAAAAATTCAGCATGTTCTTTAGAATGAACACGTGATGGTTTAATTGAATCATAGAGTTGTTTATAAGTCTGTTTCAAATGCTCATTTTCAGCAATTAGTTTTGCCACCCTATGTTCCAGATCTATGTTTATGGTCTCAATATCATCTATATCCTTTTTCACACTGTTTGTGGTGGAAGTTTTATTCAAATGTTTAATGTTTGCCTTCAACTTCTCAATTGTTGTGTCTTTCTCTTATTACTCTCTTTATTTCCGTTATTATGAACTCGGTAGCCATGAGAGGCTAAACCTCTTATGACTACTCGAATGTGTTAATATAATAAAGAAGCGTTTGGTATTATTATGATCTTGTCAATCTCATTTTTATATTGAAATCCTATCGTGTTTGATCTTATAAACTTTGTTTATCACTTTTGATTATATATGCATAATGGTATAGGTCAAAAGACCCACTGTGTACTATACGATTTTGAAGTTTTATCTATGGTCTTTGTCATTTGTTTGGAGAAATCCGCTTATGTTAATTGATAAACAAAATAGATTTTATATGATAGTGACTTGGTTAATTGAGTTACACATTTGATTAAGTCAATCAAATTTAAGTCTTGAGTTAAAACGGTTAGTTTGTGAAAACGCCCTTTTGACGAAAAAACTTTTCTGTGAATTAAGAATAGAATTGAGATCATAATTATTACCATCGCTACTGAATTATATAAAGCTATGTGAGTCATCATATATCCTTATCATTGAATTTACTCATCATTATCTTATTTGCAAAAGTTATTATAGATGTATCAAATCACTTAACAAATGAACACAAGAAAGTCTAGAGAGAGAAAGGAGGGTTGTAGCACTTAGAAAGATAAAGGAAGGAAAAGTGTATTATGAAAGAACCAAATGAACAACCAACCCTCTCCGAGGTGTGGAGAGGGGTATTTATACCTATACTAGGGCCGGTCAACATAAGGGAGTCTTATGTTGACCCGGTTAGCTTGGTAAGTTTCCAAATATTACGCTACGAGCTATTCTATGATATATTGGTAGTGACCGAGTCTTTTCTCGATTTCTAACAATCTCCCCCTAACGGAGGTTACTCCAATTTAATATAAAACTTAAGCTCCACTTTCTATGAATGTCTTCAATCTTTTCTCGTAGTCATGTTTTCTTGATCTTTATCTTGTGACTCTTGATGTAGCAATCTTTAGACTTTTAGGCTTTAGCTTTTCTCTTTAACTTGACTTGTATGTGATCTTGAGCTTCTTAAGATCATCAACCAAGCATAATCTCTTTTCGCCATCTTGTAATCTTTGCCTTCTTGTGATCTTATGACGTTTGGACCGACATGCTCATACTATTCTTGATTTTGAAAGCTTGTATAACCATCTTTCTTGAAATTCTTTAACTTTAACACTTCATCACTTCATGGAAGACGTGTGGTATCATAGTAGCGAAAATTTCTTGAAATTCTTTAACTTTAATACTTCGTCACTTCTAGAAAAATGTATGGTATCAGAATACCGGAAGTCTTGAAACATGTACTTGAGCTTTCATGATGTCTTTACATATATCGGTCGAGTATGCGCATGTGACATTAACTTTGACTTGTCATCAGTTAACTGCTGCCGCCGTCAGGAAACCTGCATGAATGGGTTAGTGATAAACAACACATATGGATGAATGTGACTTTGTTACTTCATCGAATATTGTTGTAATAACTACGGTTCCCCGTTAATCAGTATAAACACTGCCTGTGATCAGGTAGAATTCAAGAGAATCTCTTTGACAGGGTTTCGCAGATGCACTAGTCGTTCTCATTACCGGAGCTTCTTAAAGTAGACAACACGGTAAGACTGAATTGGTAAGTTACTATCTTCCCGATTAACTCTCAATTCGTGTTCAGCTTTCCTATGTCTACATACCCTTGTGAGGCTTCCCATGGACATAAGATTGAAAATGGATTTAGGAAAATCAGTCGGTGTGTTAAAATGCAAACGGTTTTTATAACCACCAACAGTTTTATCTTTTTCAAAACTCATTCGTCAATTCATAAGCTGGACCGAATCGATATCCAGTGTCACAAGTTTGATCCGTGTATGATCTTACAAGTCACCTACCACGGAGCTTGTTTGATGTTGGCTCTGGAAGGATTTCCATCGTCACTGTGAATACTTTTAGGCATCACTCTGATGTTCTAGCAAAATCACAAGGATAATGCAAAGGACTCTTGAGATATTTCTTGTTTTCACATTGTGTGAATCAGCAAGCATATTTTGGATAAGTGTCCTAATGAGATTTATGGATGGTCTCTTTTATGGCTCTAGACTCGATACTACACTTTGGTTTTAGTAATCGGAGGTTGGAGCAGACTGGCACCTTTTCAATACCAACTAACTTGGAGACCTTGAGTGGTTGGGAAGGGTTGTGCATTGCATCACTGGGTCCATGATGACTATCTTCAATACCAGACAACAGCTTAGT
>BQNB010020025.1:0-66037 GCA_026074375.1 Tanacetum coccineum | reverse complement strand
AAATAAGACTATTGTTTTTTGTCGGTTCGCTCCCGATGTTGAAGTTGTTTAAAGGACCGATGGCTAATATTGTTGTGTTAATAATGATAATAAAGCCAAATTTTGACTCCGGAGTTATCTATATTAAGCCTTCGTCTCTGGACTCGTAGTTGAGTTGTTTCGGATGAAATAAAAAAGATAACCCCTAAATCATGCGAATTTAAAACCTTAATGTGGACCTTATTCTCAGCAAATCGTCTCTTTAGGAAATGATTTTAAACTAATTATGGTTTAAACCGGTCTCCTTTATAGTAATAAGACCTTAAGCTATTAAAATAAGTGATCTCATTTCACATTATATTTTCTGAATAAAATCCATAGAGGGATTAGGAATAAGGGAGCGAAAAGTAGTTGCGTTTACATAATTAGCTTTTATGAGTAGTGTTAGCATCTAATCTTATATTTAGCTGTGATTTCGTTTTAAGCTTGGTTTGGAGATTGTAAAAAATCAAGGATGACAAACTCCCGTTCTTAAAGCCTTTTATATAAACATAGATTTTATACTTAGCATTTTATTTATTATTGAATAAATGGTTAAAACGGGGAGTTTTCAAAACAAATGATTTTTAAACCCTCTTGATGGACCTTTTCTGTTCTTGTTTGATATGAGGGGTTATAAGTTAAGGGGGGGTTGAAATTATTTCTTTCTTAACGTGTATTATAAACATTGCGTGTGGTACCAACAATGGTTTAAGCGTGGGGGAATTTGATGTGTGCTTAAACACACATCATTATAACCCTGGAAAATACTATAAATCAGACTAATAACACTAAAATATGGATAATTATATTACAAATATGTTTGTATTGTGTTATTATGTCTTGCAGGTACAAAGAATTGAAAACAAAGAAAAAACTATAATTTTTGGGTGACTTTCGATAACGTTTGCACGTTTATTGAGGTTCAAATGAACCCAGAAAAATTCCTCGAGCACTCCATTGGAAAGAGCGCGAAATTACGAGTCCAATGGTACCGGCCTTTCTTATTTGAACCCTTCTTATTTGAACCCTATCACATTTTATTTGAACCTTTTATATATGTGAACCTGGTCCAAGCTAATTAAGGGTTAAAACTATTTAACATCGGTAGTAAATACATAATGATGCTCTAATTCAGATGGCTATAGCTGGTTGAGTTAGGCTCTTGACCGAGAGGGATCTAATTTATACATGCCACATGGCACTCTCTAAGTGGTCCACGTGGCGACCCGACCTGACACCAGACCCTACCCGACCCGGTCCAGACCCTGGTCCGCCACCGTTGACCGGTGGTCCGGCGGCGAAGCTACGGTGGTCCGACGGTAGTCCACGATGGTTCACCACCGTTGATCGTCGTTTGCCACTGTTGACCACCATTGACCGGTGGTTCCGGTGATGGCTCCGATGACAGCGCCAGGACATCTGACATGCTGGCACCACTCAGGTGGTGACACATGGCATTCTAATCATTCGTTACAGGTGTCAGCTTTGGCAGGTACTAGGATCAGGTGGCAGGCTTAGGATCTAAGCCAATCATTGGCTCGGTTATAAATGCGTCTAGAAGGCCACGTGTCACATTGCTATTGGAGGATCTGGAATATATGAGTTGTCTCTGACGATGTAGCTAGGTTCGGTGGATCCAAGGCTGTAACAGCCAATCATTGGCATTTATTGAGGCGGTTGGAGGGCGTAATTACTAAAATACCCTTGGGCTTGGTTGCTATAAAAAGAGTCCACCAGATTCAGTTTGAGGCGTTCTTTTTTTTTCTTCTTTCTTTTTCAGCTTTCAAGTAGTATAGGATATGTTTTAGTTTAGCTTATTTTTAGTAGTAGGGCTTATTGTAAAGCTTATTGAAGCTTATTGTATTAGATCTTTTGCTTATTAATAAAGATGTTTGTTTCAAAGGTTGGTTTGTTTAGCTTATTGTCTTGGCTTATCTCCTATTGCTTTTCCTTTTAGCACTTCGAAAATAAGCTTTACTTGTAAGATTATTTCTGTGGCTTATCATCTAGTTTCGAATAAGCTCTTTTTATGGCTTATTTCGATTGTGGTACAGCTTAAATAACCAAATATGCTTTATGCTTATTTCATTTCTTTTCTCTTTTCTTTTTTTCTTTTCAATAAGCCCACTCTTTAGCTTATTTTGATTTCTTATCTCCTAGCTTATTAAACCGAATAAGCTGTTTCACTTAGCTTATTCGAATAAAAGCTTCTTAGGAGTAGATCTAGCTTATTCGAGCTTATTTCTTCTTTAGTGGTGTTCGGTTAAGCTTCTCCAAGGCTTATTCGAATTGCTTATTGTTTGCTTATTAGGATAAGTGGTTCGAAAATACTAAGGGTTGATAGAGAGGCTTATGTCTCGGTTTTTTTGAGCTTATTTTGACTTAATTTTCGAATCCTTATTCTAGTTTAGCTTATTTGTCCTTTGTAGCTTATTTTTCTAGTAGCTTAATCAAGTAGCTTATTTTCTAGATCAAGTCCTTAATCATACCCGTCTCTCGTTTACTTTTTAAAGTCAAACACCTTACTTTCGGGTGAATTTTGATCTAGGCTTTTTTAGATTAGCTTATTGTCTTTTATAATTCCTAGCTTATTATTATATATTTTGTTCAACTTAACTTTGCTTGTGTTTTTATTGTTGATGAAATCTTTTACACATATGGCGAGGAGCTTAAGGGTTCATAAGCTAGTTTGATTTCTAAGTTTAGAGCTTTTCATAGTTTTTATTAAGCTTTTAGTTTATAAAGTTTAAAACTTTATTCACTATTGAGTAAGATAAAAGCTATTAAAGAAATAAACTTGGTATCTTACTTAGTTTATGTAATCAGGTGGTTTAATTTTGTTTTCGTTTCACCAATTCGTTCTTCTACACCTTCTTTCTCATAAACATCCTATGTCTTATACCAATTCAAGAGGCATCAAGGACAAGTATCCTTTCTAGGGGATGGAGGTATAATTGGACCAAGCTTCTTAGACTTGAGTTTAACGCTGATACGTTTCAAGTATCAACAGGAGAAATAATGTACGAAATTAAAAGTGAGAGGAGAGATATGACCAAGAGGTGTAAAATGTTCTATGCTATATACCAAGTTTGAATAATGCACCAACGTCCAATACATGAATTTGTTGGATTTAGTGTTCAAGTTCATAACTAATTGGTAAGACTAATGTCAAAAGTAGAATCCTTTTTGGATTGCCCTCAATGAACTGTAAAGAGAAATAATAAGTAACAAGCCTTGGGATGGTTTTTAGGGATGTCTTACATCGCCCAAAAAAGTAAACCCAACCCCCTCCTTTTGGATAAAAATAGAGAGGGCATGCCAAGGTCTTCATTGCTCATTCCTTTTTTCTTATTCTTACTCCTTGTAAGAGTCTTTCGTGTAACACGACCCTAGGAGTTCGAATTCAAATTCTTTTCTCTTTGGTTCGTGGGTGTGAGCTATTAGAGGTACTCTTGTTTGGGTACTTACCTCCAAGTTCGACCAAGGTGGTCCGTGTGTGAGAAATCTGATTTTCTTAAAGGTTAGTATTTATTTATTTCTTTTAAGTTGCTTTTAGTTAATTAGGTTTAGATCATTTAGGGTTTAGTTCTCTTCTTGCCCTAGATTAATTGTTATTTCCGCTGCGTGTTAATCTAGTTAGGGTATAGAAAACCCATCAGTGGTATCAGAGCATTAGCCTAATTCTATTAGCACTTAAATAGTAGATTATTAACATGTGATAAGTATATATAATTGAATATTATGTTATTGACTTGTGATCATAGAATGTTAATATGAATTTACATTTTAGAACCTTATATTTTGAACTGTTTAAAATATACCCTTGAAATTTTAAAATGTTTAAAATAGAACATGAAACTTTAAAAATATTTAAAAGAAACCTTATAAATATTATAATTGATATATTATATATGTATCATTAGATCTAAATACATCGTTAGTCAATTGATAAATCGGCTCACCCATAGTGAACAAACTATAAGAGAAGTTTAAGGCGGGTCGTTTTGCTTACCTAAAGAAGTCGGGTTTTAATATGCTTCGCGCTGACCCGCTTCTCCGCTTCTTTGTGCGTTCGATGGAGCTACCGAGAACGTTTGATAGGATGATGTCTATATTAAAAGTATTAATATAAAAATACTAAAACAAAATTCTCATTTTAGATATAGAAAATGTGAATAGTATGCTAACCCATGAAAATCGCACATCTTTTATATGGGCTGTTAATGGAGCGCGTGTGGTTTACCGACACATTAATAAGAGAACATAAGTGAAAGGTGATGTGGCGCTCGCGATTCTCGGGCTGACCCGAGCCGAGCACCACGCGGAGTTTTGCATGGTTACATTTACCATCTTATTTATGATCCTCGGCATCCCAGTCATGAATAGTAGATAAGCGTATTCGAGATTAACATGCCATTGATCAAAATCAATGAATCTCAAAAGAACTAGGAATTTCATAGAGAATGAAATTGATAAAGACATTTTCTACCTAATATAAATTCGTGATATGATTACAGCAACCCTCTTCACAAATGAATCTAAAATATGAATCCTAGCCTTAATTTAAAATTGGGTAATTAATTAAGGAATATTCATGCTAACTAAAACTATTTTATCTTATAAATATCTTCTGAAAATGGTGTCAATCCTCCCGCTCTTAATCCCTCAACCAACTCCAACTTCACACCACTCTTAGTTCTTGGGAGGGAAAGACTCACCAGTCTAAATTATATGGACTGGATGCGAAACCTTAGGTTCACCCTAAGGTACGAGAACAAAGAGTATGTTCTTGATGAGCAAATTCCCACAATCAATGATGATTCAACCTAGGAAGAGATTGAAGCTTACCAAAATCACTATGATGATGCAAACAAAGTGTCATGCATTATGGCATCTTCCATGATCCCTGAACTGCAAAAGACTTTTGAGAAAACTTGGGCTTATGAGATGAACCAACAACTCAAAGAAATGTTTCAGGCAAAGGCAAGCAAGGAACGCCTTGATGTTGTGAAATCTCTCATGGCTTGCAAACAGAAACCTAGAGCCTTTATCTGTGCTTTTGTCTTAGAGATGAAAGGGTACTTTGACAGGATGGAATCTCTGAACATGATATTCGATGCTGAGCTTTCTATCAACATAATCCTATCCGGTCTGCAAGCTAATTACAATCAGTTTGTGCTCTCGTATCAAATAAACGGGAAAAAGACCTTAATAATGGAACTCTATAGTTTATTGCAAACCGCTGAGCAAGGGATCAAGAAAAGTGACGTGCCTTCTACTTCAGCAGCTCCTGTGTTGGCTGTTGGTCACAATGCAAAGAAAAGAAAGACTTCTCATTCCAACTAGAAAGGAAAGGCCATACAAGGAAAGTCTGATCGGGTTGATTTTTTTCCCCCCCCCCTCTTTTTCTTTTATTTCTTTTTTTCCCTTCCCCTTTTTTTCCTGTTTTTTTCCCACCCCTTTTTTTTCTTTCCCTTCCTGTTCCCCCCCCTTTGTTTTTTTTTTTTTTTTTTTTTTTCTTTTTGGTTTCCCCCTGTTATTCGTTAAGTTTTCCTTTTTTTTCCCCTTTATTTTTTTTTTTTTTTTTTTTTTTTTTTTTCCCTCCCCTCTTTCCCCCCCCCCCTTTTTTTTCTTTCCCCCGTTTCCT
Source organism: Tanacetum coccineum (assembly GCA_026074375.1). NCBI lineage: Eukaryota > Viridiplantae > Streptophyta > Magnoliopsida > Asterales > Asteraceae > Tanacetum > Tanacetum coccineum. The sequence goes on along the minus strand of BQNB010020025.1, from coordinate 60,369 downwards.
TTCCTTATTTTTTTTTTTTCTTTTTTTTTTTTGTTTCCCCCTTCCCTTTTTTCTTTTTTTTTCCTTCCATCTTCAAGATCGGATTTATTCCACACTAGTAACCAGGTTGTAGGCTATCAAATCCTACAAGTGGTATCAAGAGCCATAGGTTTATTGTGGTCTCCGAAGATCGAGTGCTAGATCGAGGTTTCGAGTTTATCGAGGCATCGTGGTCGGGTTTCGAATCTGATTTGGAGTAGCGATTCAACAGAGGTAGAAAAAAGTGACGTGGGGTTTTTAAAATATAGAAAAAAAGACAATCTAAGTTGGTTTATCCCACGTGAAAATTATAAAGGTATTTTTCACTTTTTGGTTTATTACTACAAAGGTGCCATACAATTAATCTTACATCAAGAAGGGTATCAACTTTAAAGGAAGGGGGGGGGGGGGTGGGGGGGGGGGAGGCGGGGGGGTAATATGTCGTTTTTGGATTAAAAGAAAAAAAACGACTAAAGTGAAGGTTTTGTTGCGGGTCTCTTTTTTGTGGTTCAAGTTTTGATCGTGGTTCGCTTGGGTTTCAAGTTAACGATCGGGTTTACTTGTTCGAAATTAAGGGTTTAGTGTTATTCTAATTAATTCAATTTGCAAGAAAGGTTTATAGCAACAACGGGTATATTGCACACGTTTTGTGAGACTTGTCGGTAAAGTTGGTTAAGAAACAACTTGACAAGGTTTTTAGCAAGGTAAAAGAAGAATGGTTAGTTCGATAACTAGGTTTGACATCGAAAAATTCGATGGAAAGAATGACTTCGGGTTATGGCAAATAAAGATGTGTGCTTTAATGGTAGATCAGGGATGCGATGCTGCATTAGAGACATTACCCACGGACATAAAAGTAGGAGAAAAGACTGCTTTGATGAAAAAGGCATACAGTACCTTGATTCTATGCTTGGGAGACCGTGTTTTACGGGAAGTTACCAAGGAAACAACTGCTTTAGGAATTTGGACAAAGTTAACTAGTCTGTATATGACTAATTCCTTAGCGAATAGACTATATCTGAAAAAGAAGCTTAACAACCGACTATATGAGTCCATACGAAACTTGATGATCAATACAGATTTAATAAGTTGATACTTGATTTGGCAAACATTGATATCAAGATTGAGGATGAGGATCAGGCACTTATGTTACTTACGTCGTTGCCATCGTCTTATGAAAATTTTGTGGAGAAATTGTTGTATGGGAGGGAATCCTTGACAATGGAGGATGTTCTGGTGACTCTAAATTCAAGAGAGTTGAAGAAAAGAACTGAAGGCACAAAGGAAGAAACTGGTGACGGGTTATATGTAAGGGGAAGGTCAGATCATTCAGGTAAAGCTCATTCTGGTAGAAGTTCGCAGTTTAAGTCAAGGGGTAGAACTAGTAAACTTAAGTGCTTTATATGTCATTCAGAGGATCATCTGAAGAGAGATTGTCCAATGAAGAAGTCAAGTGGGTTCGTCAAGAAGGGTAAGTGTAATCAGGATTCTGATTCTTCTGATGACGAGGGCAACGCCTACTTTGGAGAAGCCCTGGTGGTAGTCAAGAATGATGAGATGACTGAATTGGTAATGAATTTAGGTGGGTCTTATCATATGACACATAGGAGGGATTTCTTGTATGACTTTAAGGTTGTTGATGGTGGTTCGGTTCAGTTAGGTGATAACAGGACATGCACTATTAAAGGGACATAGAAAGTAAAGATACAGTTGCATGATGGATCAAGCTTTATACTGGAAGATGTCAGGTATGTTCCGAGATTAAGAAGAAGTTTGATTTCATTGGGTAATCTTGAAAAAGAGGGTTATACTGTGAAGATGCAGATGGGTAGAATCAAGGTGATCAAAGGTTGTCTGTTATGATGACTGGGATCAGAAAAAAGAACCGTGTGTATACTTTAGAAGCAAAGGTGATGAATTTTGGTGAACAAAAGCATGGAGGTTCAAAACAAGTTGGATTAAAGCAACTTGGTTCTAAACAAGTTAGGTTCAAACAACTTGGTCATAAACAAGTTGGGTCAAAAACAACATGGTCCCCCCAGTTGGTTGAAACAAGAGTCCATGAGAGTACTGTTGATAGCGTGTTTGGTTTGAGGTGGAACTGCATGGAGCTCAAGGGGATCGTAAAGCTGAGGTTTTTCAGGTTAGTAACGATGAAGATGCAGTAGCTCAGAGACGGCTGGATGACAAGCAACTTGAAGAAAAGACAAACAAGGACTACTTGGTAAAGGAGCAGGAAATGATACACCTTGGTATAAAGGTCGGGGCAAATATTACAGTAACCAAAGTACCTGGTCAAGAGGGTGCAGAGGGTAATGTTGCTGAAAAGAAACAGTGAAGGAGCTAATAAAAGCTAATCGAGAGAAATTACTAAAGTACAAATGCCTGGGTCGACTAAGAGGGGTCCCTATTCAAGTCCAATTCCAGCACGAGAAAAAAGATGTTGAGTATCAAATTATGTATTTATGGTTCCTACCTCCTAAGGCGGAAATTATTATATATTAGAGTAAAATTTAAAAGATAGTTTATGGGACTTTACGGTGTACATTGTTAAAGATAGAATTAGGATTAGACTAAGAACTAGGAATTGTTAATGACTTTTTGATTATTTTTTTTTTCACTATTATTTCTTTACTTTTTCTTTTTTGGGAGGGGGCCTTGGCAAGGCAAGAAGTTTCCTATTCGATATAGGAAAGTTTTCTACCCCCTCATCCCTAGAAATAGAGATGAGGGGGGATGCTAGTTATTCATTCTTCTTCCTCAAATTGTAAGCTTTATTAGGTTTTAATAAAGGAGTGTTTGAGGGTATAACGTGTGCATATATTTTTCGGTTCTTAGTAGTCTCTCATGTACGCTACTTGTGCTCGATACAACTCGCGATCTAGCGTTCCGCGATCGAACTTTTGGTTTGTTGTCGTAATTATACAACAATCAACAGTAAATGATTGCACTTTTTATCTATACTACTTTATAATGGAAATTCTACCCATTCTTGAAAGGTTGAAAGTAGTAATCTTTTTGGCATCTTTGCTTATATATAAACCTCACACACAATCAAAACAAAAAAACACACATATCCTCTTTTCTCTCTCTCTATCTCAATACCTATCCTCTTTATCTTTCTTAGCCTATTAAACACACCCTAACCGCCGTTACCACCCTATGACTCAGCAAAACCGGAACCCTCCTCCACCATCCCTCCTCGCCACCGTCGTCGTCACCAAACCGCCTTCATCGTCACCAAACCGCCGTCGTCATCAAACTCGCTGGAAAAATCAAACTCGCCGGAAATATCAAACTTGACGGAAAAAGAGAAGCACCATTGAAACCACCACTCCGCCGTGAGCCCAACCACCACATAAAGGAGACCGCCAAAACTCACGGCCATCAAAAGAGGTTTTTAAGATATGAGTATTTTTTGAGTTTTATATAATAATTCTATACTATTATTTATGTTTTGGAATGTTTGTTGTATCAGATCTGTAATACACATGGTGACCATTGCCGTAAATTAGAATGATATATTCTTAAAGTTATAATATTGTATAAATGGTTATTTTGTAAATTTTGTTATAAAGTTTATCTTGTAGATTTTTGTAGAACCGCTGCTGTCACCGCTGTCTATATTGCCGGAATCTTCGCCAACGTTGAAAAGTGTAATTTGTAATAATTTTAAATTTGATCATTGTGATACTTTTAATTGTATAAATGACAATCATTAAATGTTCTTGACTAAATTAAATTATATATTTAAATTATACAGGACATGAATGACTAAATTATATATAAATGGACATTGAATATTATTGAAATAAACAATAAATTGTTGAAAATAGAAAATTCATTATAGAAAGTTTACTACATTAATTGTAGTCTAATTATATTCTAGTTATGTTCTAATTATGTTTGCAGGATTTATTAGATCTTTAATATGAGAACAAATGATGTTGTCAAGTTTTCATTGTGGTGATCTTCCGATGATTTAATTGTTTAAGAAAACGAAAATGTTAAAACTGAAAATGTATTTTAGGGAACCAAATGAAAATGTATTTTAAGGAACAAAAAGGCAAGGAATTTGTTATAATTCTGAATTTCATCATTGTGATACTTTTAATTGTATAAATGCCAATCCATAATTGTTATATAAACTGTTGTGGAGGGGTCCCCCACACAAGTTTACACCCTATTATGATACAAATATAGATATCATGTCCCAACAATATGGAACATAATATGTCAATGTATTTGCCCTCTACTAGGTGTCAAACACCAACACCATTTACAACTTACACCAAACCTTATAAGCAATACTTAGTTATATGAATTTTCTTTTATTTGATTACAATGAATGTGAAATAAGATATTGAGATCAGTAGCTTGATCTATGAGTGATGGGATGCCCTTGCTTTAAGAGAGTCGTAGAACTTGACCCTCAAAGGGCATACTCGGTAGAGCTTCTTTTATTAAAAAATTTACAAAACACTAAAATGAAATAATCATGATAGAAGATCAGTGATTAGCTAAATATATAGAGAGAGAAGTTATGTGAATGAGTGCCTAAACCAAGAGAAATAAGTTGGTATTTATAGGCATGAAGATTACTGTAGCCCGGTTCTGCCGGTGCCATTGTAGAATGAACCGGCAGCCAAAATCAATGGCACCGGCCTACAGTAACTAGATCCGAATTTTAAATTACAAAATCTTAGAAGATCATAGGTAATCTTGCTAGATTGTTTTCAGATTTTGTAAGAAAGAGGTCTTTTATTAGTTTTAAAATATTTAATGGTTTTTGTAAATATTTTCTAGTAAAGTGGTTAAAATGTGAAAGGTATACATTTTTATTTTAAGAATATATTTAAGTGAAAAGTTTGTTTATGAGAGAAGTGAGGTTAGAAAACTATTGGTTTGGAAATTATGACTTTTGTTGTTTTGATAAGTTTATGTTTTGTTATTAATCAAAACAAATAAAGATCGTAAAATATAAATAAACGTTTTTACGGTTTATTTGTATTAACGGTTTAAATATGAGTCATGCAAGACATAAATAATCGATTGATTTGTCGTGGTAAGTTTATAGATTGCTAACAAGATTGATTAGAGGTAACAAATAAAATGACTTTGCATTATCCCCTTATTTTTCTTGTTATTTTTCGTGTTCCTATTTGCTTGTCACTTGAATAAGCTTTTTGGAAAATATGCGCGTCGACATTTACTACTAAAAAAGCAGCTTATAATTAAAGCCACAAACTACAACCTACCAGCAACAACTATCAGTTTGTAAATACTTGAATAAAATGATTAAACATCCACCAATTTGTAACTTTATTTTGTCAAAACCAGAGTACATCTTTCAAAGAGGAACACACCTAAAAAAATCTAGTACAATAAATACAAACTATATCTTAAAGAACACAAGTACTATGATTTGTTCGTGTAATGACAAATTTGGTTGGAAACACTCCGATTCGAAATATTAATATTTAAATCACAAGAAGAAACCGAAACAATTCGAATATTAAACAAATTAAGTATACTAGCCCTACCTGTAATCCTAGTATAAGTAGAAACATGCAAGTTCCCATTCATAACATCACCATTAACATCTATATTAGTTAGCAACTGATCCGCAAAAACCGTTAACGTAAGGGAGATCCGTTGAAATGGAAACGTATAACTCTTTTCTCACTATGTGCCGTTTAAAGAAGTGCTCGCTGAGAAATTTTTTGATGGTACGGAAATGCTTCTCGTAGCGGAAGGGGAAGGTGAATATGATTGGGCGGCATATATGCCAAACCACTGGAGTGATTTTCCAAGTATGTTTGCCCACCTAGAGAAATCACTCTAGTGGTTTGGCATATATGTCGCCCAATCATATTCACCTTCCCCTTCCGCTGCCAGAAGCATTTCATTACCATCAATTAATTTCTGAGCGAGCACATCATTAAATGGCACAAAGGGCTCTATATCATGAGAGAAGTGATACCGAAACTGTGTTTCCATTTCAACAGCTCTCCCTTATCTCGAATAACCGCAAGTGCCGCATCCTCAAAAACTTTTTTGCTTAACGTTATTCCCACAACTTCATCCTCGCCGAGCAAATCCCGATAGCTTTCTGTGTACCCTGTTTGAACTCGCGGACCCCGAACTCATACAAAACCTCCCCGTCCCCATCCTCCATCCTCCATCGTTACCTGGGAAACATCAAGTTTCCTAAATACCCAACTAAATATCCTATCACCAAGATGTCGAACACGCAGTTTATAAACTTTTGAACAGATATATGCTGATGCGAAAATAAACGAACATTAAATTGTTTCAAGTAAGTAAAACAAATAAAACAAAGTGAGTACTTTTGTTGCTGAAGGACGTGGATCTAAAACTAGCTAGGAGAAATATGAGAACACAAGGACATGATAGTGAAACTTGAAACTGATTGAAGTGAAAAATATGAGAACACATGGTGAATGAGGTGTTTATATAGGAAGAAAGGTGTGGTGTGATTGGAGGAGATGGGGTGCTTCGGATTGGGTCGTTGATTTTGAAGTGGACGGTCGGGATTGGAGTGTGTGATGCGGATTGCCAACGTGACACATATTATCACTGGAATGTTCTAAATGTAAATTATGGGGAAACTTCATTGATGTTTTGGTAGTTGAGATATGTGGACATCTTATGCAAAATAATAAATGTATGATACAGGAAATGGGTGGTTGCACAAAATATTAATGAAGGCAAATGGATGGTGAAGTAGATGTAATAAACCAAGAGAGTGTGTGTGTTAAAGTGTTGTTTAGTTTTTGACTTTTTATACTTTTTACTTTTACATTAATTAATACTATATTAGCAGGTATTCACGAGTAATTAAATCTTTTAACAATGTGTTTTGGATAAACTACAAGAAAATCGAGTAGTAGTCATTGATCGAGTCTTTAATGGGTCAAATAATTGAGTACGTGTGACTTGAAATTGTGTGGCCTTACACGTGCGTCGGGTAACCTTGTCGTTTTTGTGATTACCAACGAGGGATTGCCATAGAGTCGTGGACTCTAGCACGACGACGTGTCATCGAGGAAACTTTACCCTCACGACATGTCTCCGGAAAATACCTCTTCTTGTCCACGGAAAATGAGACGATTGTTGTAGTGATAATACGTTTTTCGAGACAATAATTTTATAGAAAGTTGAGATTTTAGGTTCTGTTAAATTCAAACTAGCGTATGAGTAAAAAGGTAATTTTATATAGTTGATTTTTATAAAATGGTGATACCGCATGACGCGACAATAATATGCTATATACTAGATAAAGTCCATGACATTAGAGATGCTCTTAGAGCATAGGGTACAATGGGTTGGTACCTTTGCGCCAAACCACCAACCATGCACGACGACACCATCCTCTAACTAGAGTCGGCTGTTAGAGCCTCGCGCCCCCACAATCGGCCCACACGGTGGGACTTTTTGGTTTTTTATATTTTGTTTCTTTGTTGTATTTGTTATTTAGTGGGTTATGTGTGGACACATTTTACCACTTATGCCAATGACACCACTTTTATATTAAGAAGGAGTGTTTTGGTGTTGTAGTCGATTCTGATGTCATACGAAAAAGTATTGAGGTGACACAACTCTTGCCCATGGCTCCACCTCGACGGCACCACCGTACGCGACAATGGATTTCAAAAACTTTTGGTGAATCAAAGTTAGACTAAGAAGTGTTGGTCGGATGTTAACATAGTTTCTTTCTCTTATTTTTCCTAACTAATGTATACTTTTTTTCCTTTCAAAAACCGAATGAGTCTACAAGATGATTTTATAGTGATATTTAGGCTCCACTCTTTAATGGTGCAATAAACTAACTCATTTGAAAGAGACCTTTAAAGACCATTAATATTCAAAATGAAACTTCCAATATGGTCAATCAAAAATGACGTAGGTTACAACAATTTGAAAACAAATTCAATAGCATGCCATTAACACATTAATATAAATATTATTTCAACAATCCCCCACAAATGGCTTGCTACTAAAAGGAAAAAAAACATTGAGGCAAAAGAAGAGTGATATAAATATGTATCAATATCTTGAGATTTGAATTGAGACATAGTGAAATGAGGAGACTAATTTGAATTGAGACATAAAAAGTGGAAGGCATTCTGGATATTGAAAATGTTTGCAGTAAAGTAAATGGCAGTAGTTGAAATTGTGCATCTTGCATCTTTTATAGATTGATACTCATGCTCTTGTAGCAGGGATAGTTCTTTTAGTTGGCTAAAGTGCGACTGTATGGCCTTTAGACTACTATTTGTGGGACTACTAAACCTATTAGACATGTCCATCACATATGACTAAATGTTCCTAGTCGATCATCAAGATTGTGGCAAGCGGTTATTTGAACTTCCGGGTACTTCATTTGCAAATGTCTTAGGGTACAGTTGTTTAAAGAGGTCTGCATGTCAGTGCAATACAGGTTATACTGGTTTTATTCTTTTGTGTGATTGTGGCATGACATTTTGGTTTTCATTGATAGTGTCTTTGGTCATTTAGTATCTTTTGTTAGTTAATATAGATTTCTTGTATGTATTTTAGGGTCCTTGTTGATTAGGTGGATGTGTTAGTTTGTATTTGGTTGCGCTTTTGCATTTATATATAGGCAAATGATTTGCACACTCCACATTTTGATTTGCACACTCAAAATGTTTATTTCTTGACATTTATACCCCTACATTAATTAGTAGAATGTGCAATTCAAGACATAAATGTTAAAGGTATAAATGTCATGACACAATATGAGTGTGCAAATCAATGGAGTGTGCAAATCACCTCGCATATATATTTTGCCCATAAAAATGTTAAGTCACATATGTTTTTATGTTAATCTTTTCTCACTTTAACTTAAATAATTCGCAAATTTAATATTCATTGTAATCATAATATAAATTTATTTACATTTTAAATATGTATTTAAAATAAGTTAAAAGAACTAATTTGATTAGTAACAAATATTAATAGAAAGCGCATATCCACGCCAACCTCCTGAAAAATGACGGATTTACCTGGTTTGAATCAGTGTGGCTGTGGGTTCAAACCCCATGGATCAGTCGGCCAAAGATCGGACACCACGGTTACTAAAAAAAAGCGCATATCAAAAGCCCAATCCTAATGAATAAATTCGGTTCACGCGAAAAAAAGAAAACATGGTTTAAGTATGGGAATTGATATGCACACATTAAAAATTGATTGAGACATTTCAATACATGCTTTAGATACTATTACATTATGCTTTAACTGTTTGTATTACATTATGCTTTAACTGTTTGTATTTTGAATGTGTAAATAAAAAGTTAAAGTGTGACCACCCGGTCCATAAAGGGGTGAAAACGACTCAAGTGGTTCAAGAAAAAAAAACCGGTTCATAAAGGGGTCAAAGGCCGATTCACGTCATCTTAACAATCAATTTTGAGTTGATGATCGGTGGTATCATGCTAACAGGTGGGCCGTTTTATTCTTTTATTCTTTTTTGTCCTTTTAGTTTTTATGCATTTTTTAAATTTAAAGGAGTCATATTATTTGGATTGGGCTAATAATCCAAAATCAACTGGAAAAACCGAAATTTGAACCGGTTGGTCGGATCAGAGGGCGATTGCGGTTTAGGTATTTGATAAAAAAAAAAATTAGCCGGGTACGAGTTTCGTGACAAGGTGTTGATAGAAATAATGCTTATAAAAACGCTATTAATATTTTTCGACCTCTCTACGTTTTGATAATCACAAAATGTAAAAACGTTCGATGTAAAATTAAAACGTAAACAAGTAATTAGTAGTAAATTTTCATTTCGAAAATTAAATCACTTAAAAGTATGAATAAATAAATGCTTAATGCATTTTATGATTAAAAGAATTTTTATTCAACCTCATATTTTTTTACAAAATGTTTCAAACATTTTTATAACTTTTATAAAATATTTTTGTATTTAAAAGAAATGTTTTATTCAAAATAAATATTTTGAATTCAATTTTTTTACCCAAAACGGCTAGAAATGTTCCAGAAAACAGCTCCCATGGAAAAGACAAAAAAGGGAGCATCCTAGCCTGGGCGGTCCCCTTAATTATAGGGGCGATCCCCTTAATTTTAAGAGGGTCGGCACATGAATTAAGGGGGTCGGCCAGACAAAAACGCTCCCCAGTTTGCCTATAAATACTCGACTGTTCCCCACTGATTTTCTTACCTTTTGCACTCATTCTTTTCTGTCTAAAATCAGTCCACACATCTCCTACAACCCTTTGATCATTTAATCTTAAGCTTTTGTTTCCAAGTGATTCAAGCTCAACTCCTCAAGTGCAAAATAATAATACTTCTTATCATCAAGTCAATAAGTATTGTAGTTTTGTTTTTGTTATTGTAAAGATGTAGTATATTTGTAAATTTTTTGTGTCTATTGTATAGGTGTGTATTATAGTTGTATGTGATAGGTAGATTGTGGTGATCATTGTAATATAGTTTAGATCATGGTGCCTAAGTATGTAGTTGACAGATTGGTGTGACATTAGTATTGTTCCTAGGTAAGTGAAGTTATGAAGCGTAGTGAAGTTATGAAGCGTAGTGAAGGTGTGAAGTAGTAAAGTAGTGAAGTGAAGAGAAGTTGTGAAGTGAAGAGAAGTTTAGTGAATAGTTTGTGAAAGTAGTGCGGTTTGTAAATTATTTAGTCCTTCAAATACAAAAGTTGTGATAGATTGGTACTAGCTAGGATCAGAACTCGACATTTGGCTTAGTGTAAAAAATTGGTGTAAGCTTAGTTGTGTACGGTCTTCTTCGTCTAAAGGGAGTTTGTTGACATAGTGAAGAGAACTCTGGAGTTTGGTCCTCGGGGAGAAGAGTAGGGCGAAGAGGTGCTTCGTTACCGAACCACTATAAATCATTGTGTTGTGGTTTGATCTTTCTAACTCTTATCTCTTGTCTTTCATATCATTTATTTACTTATTTGTATTGTTCATATTGTGCACATATTGAGATCACATAAAGTCGAATCTAAGTTTTATAATAAACATAACACAATTTTAAAAAGCGGTAAAATATTCAACCCCCCCCCTCCCCTTCTAGTTTTTCACAATTGGTATCAGGAGCCACGTCAAACAAGATTTTTAAAATAAATTATATTTTAAAACTTGAATCGATCTATGGAATCGAAAAAATATTTAGAAGGGCAATCTATGCAAAGACCACCACTATTTGAAAGTGATGGATTTATTTATTGGAAAAATAATTTCAAAACTTATGTGAAATCAAAAGATCTAGAATCTTTGTAGCATGTTATCTAATCTAAGGTGATTTTCCTCCGATTAGAAAATAAAACTCGAAACTAAATGGATGAATTGTTACCATTTGAAAAAAAAGACGATGATCTTAAAAAGAAACTTGCTAAAAATAATGAAGCTAAATAGTGATTTAATAATGCTTTACCACTAAAGAAGACGAAAATTTTAAATGTAGTAAAACCGCAAAAAAATTTTAGATATCTTTTATTATCACAACACCAAGGTAATAGTCAAGTCAAAATAACAAAATAGACTTCTGTTCAACCATATGAACAATTTATAATTACATTCCGGAAGAAGAACCGATAGATAATGCGTTTGCTAGATATAACACACATTATTACTATCTAAAGCACTTGATGAAGGTTCATCTGAGCAAAATTATGGTTAGGAAATTTTCTTAGGGCAACTTCATCCTAAATGGCGCGCAAAGGTTACGGCTATTGAAGAGTCGAAGGACTTAACATCACTATCACTTGATGAACTTATTGGAAACTTGAAAGTTTATGAGGTAATAATAAAGAAAGATTCCGAAATGGTCAAAGGAAAAAGAGAACAAAATAGATCTCTTGCCTTGAAGGCTTAAACGGAATCTATTGATGAAGACAATTCAACCTCCGATAGTGAAGACGAAGAATACGCTATGGCTGTGAGAGACTTCAAGAAATTTTTCAAAAGACGAGAAAGATTTGTAAGACAACCACACGATGGAAGAAAGTCATCCATAAGAACTAAAGATGACAAGAACGAAAAAAGCGAAAGAAAATACTAAAAAGTGAAGATACAAATCAAACTCAAATTCATCGAGACTCCCAAAACTACAAGCAAACCATTATCAAAGAGCCTACGTCGGAGGATCATGGAGTGATAGCGACGTAGATGAAGATGAAAAGACTAAAGACAAAAAATGTCTTATGGCTAAAGCATCCAATGAGGTACTTTTTGAAACCAAATTCTTTAGTGATAACCAATCATCGTTAGATGAAAAAGACTTAGATAGTGATTATAATAAATTATGCAAAGTAGGTCTAAAAGTCATGGCTAAAAATAAATCACTAAAACAAATTAAAAATCAATTAGAAAGTGAAATACTAGAACTAAAAATAAATTGTCTAGATTAGAAAAAGGTAAGGAGGCTAATGAAGAATGCAAAATATGTCAAGACCTTAGGTTTGAAAATGAAAAGCTTAAGAAAGAAATTTCTAAGTTTAATCAATTAAATAATAGTAGTCACTCACTTAAGAAAATATTAAACCTTCAAAAACCGTCCGGAGATAAATTCGGTCTATGATTTAATTTTACCAAAGGATCAACTAGTAAGACTAAACAAGTAAATTTTGTAAAGATCATAAAGGTGAGTCTAAAAAAAAATTAGTAGAATAAAAATCCAAGCCAAGCGCAAAATTTATGCTTAATAAACAATACTTAAAATACCCATTGGATAGCGACACGACGTAAACGTTTTTATAAACCTTACCTTAAAACACCAGAGTCGGATTTACTAAAACTAAAATGAGATCTAAAACTCCTAAAAAAAAGACTAATATCACACACCTCGTCTAATCACCACAACCTAGGAGAGATCAAGGTAGACAAAATTACCCTAATAATAATCATTCAATGTGGATATATTCACAACAACCAAATTTCTCTCAGTGGGGAGTATGTTCACCCTATATGTATCCAAACCAAATGCAACCTATGCACAATAGTTCGGGAGTAACAATAATGGATCCATGAGACATTGGGGACCAAGTGATTAAGTTGTTACAACATTTAAGTTGAGTTGTTCATGAACACTGTTTGGAATCCGATGAGTGAATACATTCTTAAAACTTTATGACGGGATTACCAAAAGATTTCTCCTTCAAAGCTTGCTCACTTGAAGATGTTAAAGAAAACACATTATAGGCAAAGGTACGTTTTATTTCCCAACTACTTAGAATATAGATTATGTGCAAAGTGGTAAATGACTATGTGATATTATGCTACAAATAATATTTGCTAAACTAAAAGGTTATAGTTAATAGATTAAAGTTAAGCTTGAGGAAATTGTGTAGTCACTAGAAATGTCATTTGTTGATTTTCTAAAATTAAGAGAAATTGTTCATTATGAACTCTTCTCTCACATAGTTGAATTAGGATTTTCTACGCACCACTATGAAATGAAAATCTTCTATGTCCACTTGTAGCGAACTCACGTAGATGAAGAAAAGTGAGCTAGTGGGTAATAATAAACATAGAAGTAGGATTAGTTTTACATCTTACGCCGGAAAGGCATGACATCAAAACACTATGGATGAAACAAACTCCCTTCGACTACGACGTCCGCCTCGACTACATGTCTACAATCAACTACGTCTATCTCGGAAAACCAAGTCTTATCAAGCCTTACTCCAACTATTAAATTTATCATCACGTATTTATCATCTCTCTCGCTCGCAAACACTCTAAATCGTGACAATTAATTGTTTCATTCGAAGCAATTAATCCATTCAAATGACAAGAAGTTTATTGAAAACGTCACTAATTCCTCGCTAAATCTTCTATTAACTTGGCAACTTGATTATCTCATCCGAAGTAATCAAAGTATTTTTAATTAACGAAAGCTTAATTAAAATATCAATTAAAATTCCTCAATCATCTCTAAACTGCCTCTCGATCTAAAAATCTTGACAACTTAATTATTTCATTGAAAAATTTTTAAGCCTACTTAATTTAACGAAAAGTTAGTTAAGTGTGTCAAGTATTATTCTTTCATCTTTAACGTCATTTCTTCGACAACTAGATTATCTAAAATAATATTACTAGTAGCCTCCAATGTATTTTGATAATTGTACATTGACAGAACTAGTCAAAATCGAAAAACCAAGAAAATCTTGGTCGTCAAATAGGCGGCCCCCTTATCTTTAAAGGGACCGACCACGTTATAAAGGGGCAGTCCCTTTATCTTTAAGGGGGTCGGCCTCTGAAATTCGCCAAACACCCATTTCTGCAGCAAAACTATTTACGAAACACCCCATTTTCGTTCTTCCCTCTCCCTACTGCCACTGTGACGAAAACACACACCCAAAACCACCAAAATTCAAACCTCCAAATACACATTCGATAAAAATTCGCAAGGGGCAAACACCAACAACGTGATTAACCTAAACAACATCTATTATAAGTTTTCCATACTTTTCATATTTGATTTCATCCAATTTTGTTCTTAATCAAAATTGGGTATTTTTCACAATTTTTGTGTCTTTTATATATCTGTGATTTGGTCTAGGAAATTCATAACTATAATGATTCCCGTAGTAATAGAAATTCGAAATTTTCAATAGGATTGAATCACTAAATTTTTTTTTGGTTCGAAAATATTATAAAATATACATACATTTTCAAACAAGAACTTGTACATTGTTGATTCATGCCAAAAACATGCTAAAAATAATCATATATTGATTATCAAAGCATACATGACTCAATATATATTTTTCAAATCAATGGGTGAAATTTTATAAAAATAGAAGGGTGTTTGGATCATTTCCTAGGATCATGGCCTAGAGTCGAAATGAACATCACTACATTGTGTATAGACATATAACGAACTTGTATTAGTCATCAAGATATATAATTCATATATATATTGATGTATTAAATAAAATTCCTAAAATAAGGGGGCGTTTGGTTTAACATTTCAAATAATAGTCTTGAGTCAAAATAAACTCTATTTCATTTTTGTTAAGTCACATATAATGAACTCATATTAGTCAATGAAATATACAACTTAATGTATATCTTTCGACAATCTTTGTCAAGTTTTGTGTTAATAAAGGAGCGTTTGGATCATTTCCTAGAAATTTAATCTAAGATCGAAATGATCCCTACTCTACTTATTTAACATCAAAACACTTGACAAGATTATACTAGGTGTCGAAATATATAATTAATATATATTCTTCGATACTCTAGATTGAGTCAAAAATAAATTAAGGAACGTTTGGATTACTTCTTAGGTTTTTATTTTTAGAGTTGAAGTAATTTTTTGTTCCACATATGTTGTTTTTAAAAACGTTATTTTTTCTTATATATTTCTCTTGTAGTAATATTTTATTTTGTTGTTGTCTTGTTTAGGTGATAAACATGCCTCGAGCAATTGTTGGTGATACCTTCCGTACTAAATCATATATCACTAAAGTATCCGAAATACCCAGTTTCTCTCCCGTCCTTGCTCAATTCTATAAGCAATCGAAAACCATTATATTCACGAGGGCCGAGTCATGGATCAACTCTATTACAAATCCAATGGCATTGAACGATTATTCACCAACGTTCACTTCAATTGTCTTTTTGAGATCAACGAACCAATCGTTCCTTGATTCATTCTAGACTTTTATAGTCAAGTCAAAGTTCAAACCGATGAGTACGGTTATCTTTTAATCTCATTCATGATCCAACATGAATTTATCACTCTCTCACTCACACAATTCGGTCAAATTCTCAGAATCCCATATAATGGTCAAGCCGTCTTCATGAATGAATGGGATCTTGAATCTCTTGCATATTCCCAAGAGACTGAGGGACCATATCATACCGATCTTCCTACTCCCGACGATATTTGTTAATTTCTTCAATTGGACCGTATCGAGTTGAACCGCACCATCAAAAGCTAAAATGTCACTCTCACTCCTAATCAAATTCTTACTAAAGAATTAAGACAAGACATGAAGCGTAGGGAAGAACTCATTCGTGAGTATGTATTCGGACTAGGAGGTCACCGGGACCATCCTCGGCTAGTCTTGCTCACATGTTGTATTGTATTGTTTCTGAAGAACAATATAATCTTGCTTATTTCTTTATCAAACGAATCGAATGTGCTCAGGCTACTTCAACCGCCAATCTTCCTTACGGCATGTTCTTGACTCGTCTTTATTGACACATCATGGAACATTATCCTCATCTTGACAATGGCATTTACAATGTCGTTGATTGAGTCATGCGTCCGCTTGCTCTAAAACAAACCTGAAAACCCCGAAGTGATCGTGGAAAAGCCCGTTACCCCGTTTCATCAACATCCACCCATCATAAATATGGATCTTCATCTCACCAAGGAGATGATGATGAGGATGATGGTGCTTCTCGTACTAGTACTCCATCTCCTACCACCTATCTTAACTTCCTTCGTCCACTCAATTACTGATGAACGCTAAAATACATATCTTTTATAATCCGGAAAACACTATAAAAGGACTAAAAACACTAAAATATGATTAATTATGTTGCAAATATGTTTGGTTGGTGTTTTTATGTCTTACAAGTACAAAAGGTTGAAAACGAAGCAAAACGGTAAAATTCAGGTGACTTTCGACGACGTTTTCACGTTTATCAAGGTTCAAACGAAGTCGTGAATATTCCTCGATCACACCATTGGAAAGAGCACGAAAAAACGAGTCTAACGGTACCGGCCTTTTATATTAAACCTTTTTATTTTGAACCTTTTTCGTCCCTATTTGAACCTTTAGTTATAATGGACCAAACCAAGTTAAAATGGGCTTATATATTAAATTTTGCATATCATTACATGAGGCTATGCTTGGTACAGCGGTAGTGTGCATAGCCTCTTATCCAAGAGGTCACCGGTTCGAAACATGCTGAGGGTTTATCCCCTCGTTGCCACGTCAGCGACACGTGGCTGCCACGTGGGCTGACATGTCAGCAAGTGGGTCCCACCTGCTGACGTGGCGATCCGACCCGGCCCATGACCCGACTTGACACGGCCCATGACCCGACTTGACCCGGTCCATGACCCGAACTTGGCCTGACCCAGCCCAACTGTTGACCCGCCTTGACTGGCGGTCAACCACTGTTGACCGGTGGTCCAACGGTGGTCCAGCGGTGGTTGACCGGTGGTCCGCCATCGTTGACTGCCGCCGTTGACTACCGTTGACCGGTGGTCCGGCGGCGGTTGACCGGAGGTTGACCGGCGACGGTGTGAACAGTAAAAATGCCACGTGGCACCACTCAGGTGGTGACACGTGGCCATCTAATGATTGAATGTCAGATTTGCAGGTACGAGGTACAGACTGACATGTCAGCTGACATGTCAGTACGAGGTACGAGGTGGCAGGACACGTCAGTACGAGGTACTGTTCAGGTGGCGGCTGGACCAATCAGAGCGTGACACGTGGCACTGGCGTGTGTCAGTACGAGGTGTGCGTGTGTCAGTACGAGGTCAGGCGTGTATGGATCCGTGCCAATCATTGGCAATCATGAGGCGGTTGGTGGAGTGCAAAAAGACTATAATACCCCCAGATCTAGCAATATGAGTGGTGGAGTACTTGAAAGGACGAAATTGCCCCTCCCACTTGGAGGCTATATAAAGAGCACGCATCAGCTGTTGTAGAGGGATTTTAGTGTTAGATTTAGTTTATTAAAAATTAGTAGTATAGGTTAGTTTTAGGAGTAGTATAGTATAGTATTTAGCTTATTGTAAAAGCTTTTATAGCTTATTTAGCTTATTGTAATCCACTTTTTTAGCTTATTAATGAAGATGTTTTGAAGATTAAAGTGCTTATTGACTTATGGCTTATTCTTTTTCTAATCCTCTATTTTCTTTTCTTTTTTTTAAGCTAATTATGGCTTATTATTACTTCTAGTTAATGCTTATTTAAGCTTTTGCTTATTTTCATTTTCTTTTCTTATTTAGTTTATTTCTTTCTTATGCTCGATTCGAATGCTAAAAAGGGTGTCATGAGTCTTCTACTCGGCTTATTCTTTAAGTCTTGAGCACCCTTATTTTTGAGAGTTTTTTATTTAGTTTGGTAGATCTAGAAGCTTTTTAGTAGTTAAAGTTTTCAAATTGCTTATTTACTTTTAGATCTAGTTTAATAAATAGTTTTAAAAGTAGCTTATTAGATTAAATCTAGTTTTGTTTTTACAAATTTAGTTTTTTAAATCTAGCTTATTTTTCTTAGATCTAAATCCTTAAATATATACCTGATCCGAGTTCACTTGATTGATCATCATAGTTTCTGGTGGATTTAGATGTAAAGTTTTCATCTTTTTATTAGCTTATTTTGTTCTAACTTTTCATGTCTTATTTCTTATTCCATCCTTCTACATCTAAGGCCGGAGCTTAAGGGTCTTATAAGGTTGATAAATAAATAAAGTTTTGATCTTTATAGTTTTTATGAAAGTAATTAGTAGATAAAGTTGACACCTTTATTCGCTAATTAGTGAAGTAAAAGCTTTAAAGTGATAAACTTATTTGTTTATTAAGTTTGTAAGATCGGGTGGTTTTATATCATTGCGGTTCTTCATTCGGTTACCCTTTTTCCCTTTTTAATACTAGTAGTTTAGAATTATTAGCTTAAAATGTTTATGTTTGATCTTATGATTGTTGCTAGTTTATTTGTTATGATTAGTGAGTAGTTCATTTGTGCTTGCTAAGTGATTAGTGATTTGGAATTTAGGTGCGGGTTTAAAAAGGTTTAAAAAATTAATAGTCATTAGAATTTTCCAATTTACATACCGTCATTTATTTTTAATGCAATTTAAATACTTGTCATTTATTTTATTTTAAAAAGCATTTTACTTTACTTGTCATTTAATTTCTTAAAACTTGTTTTCGAAGGATTTTAATTCGTTAAACCTAAACCCGCACTTAATGAACATTTCACGTCACTTAGCAAGCATTTTCGTCATTTATTTCCTTTAGATCAATCTTAGTATAATCTTGTAGTTTTTAATCTTAAAATTAATATTAGTTTAAAAATAGTTTAAATCCAAAAGTTTAGTTTCCCTTTTATATGTTTTCCCTTTTAGTAGATTTAGAAAACCAAACCCAAAAACTTAAGTGATAATCAAGCTCGATTTACAACTTGAACGTAGATTTCCATTCACTTCTCGCCGAGGAAACGACCCGGGAGGTTTTTGATAATTGCTTTGGTTAAAAGCGATTTTCTAGAACCCGACGGAAAATACTTACTATACTATTATTGATTATCCTCCTTATTAGTACGTATTTATATATTATATATATTTTATACGTGTTGATTCGGACGTGATCAATTTTTGGCGCCGCTGCCGGGGAGAGGTGTAGCGATTTTTACGGGATTGTTCGTGTTCGAGCCTTGAAGATCCTTTCTTCGGAAAGTTTATTTTCGTTCTTATAAAAATATAAAAATCCAAAAATATTTTTATTTCCATTTTATTTTCTTTTATATAAAATTAAAAAAATAATAATAATAAAAAATCAAAAATCAAAAATATAAAAAATTGTCCTTTAAAAAAGAAATAAAATAAACAAAGTTGGTAAAAGAACACCAACATATAATACCTTCAATTGAGGTATTATCATAAATAAGTTCCGGTGAACTTGAAAAGTTCCCAAATCGAACCAAAGATTCAAAAACTTTTGTTTAAGTGGACTCAGTCATGTCCAGTTTAGGCTATTTTCTGCAATGAACAAAATGAGGAGTGAGTGACTTAGTGTCCATTCAATTATGATAAGATATTTCGTCTTCATGTTTATGATTCAGACAAAAAGTGAAAGTCAAAAGTTTTTATAACTTGAAATCTGTTAATCCAAAATCTTAATTGTTTAAGGTACAAAGTCTGGGTCCCGGCTTCGGACCATTTTTCCTGCAATGAACAGAATGGAGGAGTGGCTGACTTTAGTGGTCCATCAGTTAGGCGTAATTGATATGACCTATTCTAAGTTAATCATTATAAAAAAAAGTTTTTGTCACAAAATATTTCTGAAAAAAAGTATCTCAAAATCTGTTAACGTGTCAAAATGATACGCTTTCACAAAATAAATTTAATAAGTTGAATGATTCTCTTTAATTTTCATAAAAGAGTCATGAATTAAAATCAAAAGAGAAACTCTTCAATCATTCTTGAAAGAGTATCATTCACAAAGAATTTCTGTGAGGATATTCTAAAAAACAGAAAGAAGAGAACTAAAATCCATACGCAAAAAGTAAAACAAAGTGTGTGTACGAAAAAGGAATACCAAACATAACAAAAATGGTAAATCAAAAGAATAAAGCGTATGGCATGTGCTATAAAAAAGCAAGAACGAGCATGATTGTGTCAAAAAAATAAAAAAGAAAAAGAAAACACATATTTATTTAAAAAAAAAATAAATAAAATATCAAAATAACCCTAAAAAGACAAAATTGTGCTTAAAATGCTTGAATACGCTTGTTTTGCTTTGTGATTATGTAGGTAACGGATATTGGCAAAAAATTAAAAAGAAAACGGTTAAAACTGGGGCAAACACGAACACGAGTAACGGAAGAGACACGCACAGAGCCGGATAAAGCTATCAAAAGTCAAAAGAGGTCAACTCAAGTAAACCTATATGGTCAACTTAAAGTCAAACCACAAAAAGACAAACTCCAAATATTTCCAAATCAGTCCTCATTAATTCCAAAATTACAGAAAATAAATCCCTAAAAACCTAACGGAGTTAACTCATATAACTACAAGATTTAACACCCAATAAACACATTACTTTTTTTATAAACAAACACAAATTCCAAGCCAAAACCCACAATACCCCGCCCATCCCTTACAAAAGCCCCAAGTCAACGCCCAGGGTCCCCAAATAATAAAAACGCACCCTTTCAGTAAAAATGGCGGCGCGAAACCATTTATTGTTCTTCATCATCTATCCACCCCATCTCCTTCGTTTAACCCCAAGGTAAAATCAAAGGGTAAATCTTAATTGAGGGCTAGATTGGGTAATTCAAGTGGTATGGTAAACGTTGGCAGAGTTATTACAGTCATTTCAAGCCCTCTAAATTGGTCAATACCCAAGCAAACAAGTATCGTGAGAAATGAAAGAAACACAAAGGGAATGAAGTTTTTACAAAACCATTACACACAAAACAAACCAACTGTCACATCAGATTGCCAACAGCTGGCAATCCGTGTGAGCTCAAAAATGATCCAACTATACAAGATAGATACCCAAATCATTTGCTAATCATTGGAATGGCCAAGGATTGCAAGAGCGTCTTAAAAACTCCGGAGCCTAGAAGCATCTCCTCAGCACAATAAATTAAAGCCCACACTCACGTACACAGCTTATCCCTTTTTTCCTTAACTTATTTAGTTAAATAGCTTATGTAGTATTTTTTTAAAATGTAATTATACTTTTTCAAGCTCTTGAATCTCTTTTATAAAGCATTTGTGTAATCTGTTTTTGAGTATTAAATAAAATCCTAAGTTTTAGTTTTCATAAGCTTTTTCACTTAGAATCTCTTCTTTACTCTCAAATGTATGCTATTTTTTTCAGAAAGCTCACAACAAGTCTCTTAAAGATCTCACTAGTCTCCAAATCGATGTGTGTATTGAGCTCAATTGTTGTTTAATCTACTCAATATCATGAAAAATACGATAAGTATCTTTAGCTATAATGAACATAGACTTTTGGAAGGTAATCTAACAATGGAAGAGCTTCCAAGGACTTTTACTAACTTATCATTGATAAGCTCTTTGAGCACATTAATCCTTTGTTTAGCTAAGGATAATTGTAAGTTTCTCTCTATTTTCCTGTTTTTTAAATTTAGTGTAGTTTTTCTTATATGCTATATCTAGATTGCTATTTGAGTTTACATCTGTTGCATTATGCGTATAGATCATACTTTTGCTATCTTATATTAGTCTAGTAGATTAGATCCTTTGGTATTTCTTCTCATATTGTCTTATAAATCATAAAATCCAAAAAAAATAAATTAGCTTAGCTTATAGATCTTTGATTCTAGCTTAATTAATTGTTGATTTATGTTTATTAATCTTGTTATAAGTTATTAGATATCTGGTACTTAGGTTTTATTAACTAGGTTTTAAAAGTTCAAGCTAAAATGAAATATGTCCAATGTAAAAGGAGTTGTTTGGTTTTAGTGTGTTTTTGACCATCGAAAAGTCAAAATAAAATTGGTAAATGCTCTTTGTTCAGTTGAATTTTCTATTTGATTAAGTTTTGAATTAGTTAGCTAGATTAGTTTATGAGCTTAAAATAATTGTGAGGTTGGCAATTTGATCTACCTTGCACCAGGGATTAAATTGAGTTAAGTTAGAAAGATTTTTTTAAGATCCAGAGCTTCCATTGAGCTTGGATCTAGTTTGAGTTGTGTTTAAACACAACTCATTGAGAAGTAGTCAAGTGCAAGGAAATGACCCTTAAGGTCTCATGCATATTGGTTATTGTGACCTATGCCAATTGCATCAGAGTTACTACTGCAGTCTAAACTTGCAGTGGCTTTTTGATCAAATTTAAGCTATCTAATTAGGATTTAGCTTCTTAAAATTCAGTAAACTTTTAGATTACATCTAGGATTAGATAGATAAAAAACTGTTGTTTTTTAGATTTCAAGCTTATTTACTAGGGTACATATGCATTTAAAGTTCATCAAAAATCTTAAAAAACTAAAAACATAGCTGTTAAACTTATTTAAATTTAGATTTTTAGCATAAATGAAATTATTTTAATGCAATAGATTTATAGCTTAGTATGCGGTTTGTCTAGTTTTCAAAAGCTCAACTTTTTGACATAGTCTTATAGTGCTTTTTAGCTTATTATAGTTTTTAAGCTCTTAGAGGTTATTTCTCTGAGTTTCTGTCATTTAGAATTAGCAAAATTATTATAGCTTAATGTGTAATTAGGTTAAATTAGCTACTACAAAAATTAGCTTCTTCATGTTTATAGGGGGAGTTTTCTAAGGACAATTTTTGGTTTTAATTTTGTGCTTATTTCAGTCATATTGTGCATAATTTTAGTGAATGCAAGCTTTTTGGCTCTCAAAAGCCATGTTTCTGTAAACAACAGCTTTCCAAGTTGTTGGAGAGCTTAATATTTAGTTTTAGCTTATATTGTTTTTGTTAAAGTTGCTTAAAAAACAATTTCTACAACTTTGTTCTTTAGATTTTTCAAGAATAAAAAAATGAAAAAAAGGGTGTAAGAGGGACTTGAACCCGTGACCTCTCCCACACAAACCCCACGCCTTACCAAGTTGCTACAATAGCTCATCCATTCACCTCTCTTCCCATTTAATACTTGTTCACTCTTTGGGCCTTAAGCCCATAAATAAGCCGTAGCCTTTTAGCTTATTTCCTCCCAGCATATTAGGAGTAAGCAGGAGGTTTTACTTATTTTTCCTTGGTTCCTGCTAGCTTTTAGAACTTTCCCTGAATTTTTGGTAATTTTCCTTTAATTATATTATTTTCTAGAATTTTTCTTAGTTTAAATTTTCGAAAATTATTAAAAAATAGAAAAATAATTTTTAAAATTACAAAAAAATAGTTTTTAGTATTAGATTAATTACTTTTAGTTTTACATCTAGAAAAATCATTTTTACTCTTTTTAGATTTTAATTTTAATTTTTAAGCTTTTAATTTTAATTTTAGAAAATAGGATTTTATTATTAAAAGGAGTAAAAATAATTTTTCTGAACTTCTATATTATTTTAGATTTTTCTAAAGTTTAAAAATCAATTTTAAATTTTTAGGATTCAATGTCATAGATTGCTCTTCTAAATATTCTTCCAACATATTTTTCGATTCCATAGATCGATTCAAGTTTTAAATTACAATTTATTTTAAAAATCTTGTTTAGCGTGGCTCTTGATACCAATTGTGGAAAACTAGAAGGGGGGTTGAATAGTTTTACCGCTTTTAATTTAAGGTTTATGTATGTTTGTAAAACTTAGATTCGACTTTTTGTGAATTCAATGGTCGCACAATATGAACAATATAAGTATATGAAACGATAAAGTAAAACAAGAGATAAGAGTAAGAACAATCAAACCACAACGCGAGGATTTATAGTGGTTCGGTAACGAAGCACCTCTTCGCCCTACTCCACTCCCCGAGCACCAAACTCGAGAGTTTTCTTCACTATGTCAACAAACTCCCTTATGGCGGAGAAAACCGTACACAACGTTGCTTACACCGATTTACGACACAAAGCTAAATGTCGAGTTCTAATCTTAGCTAGAACCAATCTAACACAACACAACTTCACGACTTGTTCACGACTTCACAACTTCACAACTTCTTCACAACTTCACAACTTCTTCACAACTTCACAACTTCACTTCACCACACTACTTATATCACAACTATCTAATACTACTTGTTAAGATCCCCACGATCTAACTATACTTACAAAGATCGCCAAGATCAAGCTACTACACACAAATACAAGATATACAATTGATTTACAAATATATGATATGGATGCAACAAGATTGCAATATACACTTGGGGTGTAATACTTTTTCACTTGATGATGGAAGTATTCTTCTCTTGCACTTGAGGAATTGAGCTTGGGTCACTTGGAAACAAAGCTTTATGATTAAATGATCAAAGGATTTTAGAGAGATGTGTGAGCTGTTTTAAAACAGAAAGAATGAGTGCAAAAGGTAAGAAAATTATGGGGAAAAGTCCAGTATTTATAGGACAAACTGGGGGAGCGTCTACCTAGGGCCGGTCCGCTTAAATAGGTGGGCGGTCCCCTTAATTTTAAGGGAGTCGGCCGTGTATTTAAGGGGGTCGCCCTAGACTGGGGCTTCCCCAGTTTATCTTTTGTGTAGGGGGAATTTTTTGGAGCTTTTCTAGCCGTTTTAGGTTCGAAAATTTAAATTTTAAAATGTTTATTTTGAATAAAACATTTCTTTTAATTGTAGAAAATATTTTGTAATGTTTATAAAATGTTTACAACATTTTATAAAAGTGTGAGGTTGAATAAAAATTCCATTTGATTATAAAATGCATTAAGCATTTATTTATTCATACCTTTAAGTGATGTATTTGTTAAAATGAGAATTTACTACTAATTACTTGTTTACGTTTAATTTTACGTTGAACGTTTTTATATTTTGTGATTATCAAAACGTAAAGATGTGAAAAAAATATTAGTAATGTTTTTAGGCATTATATTTTATCAACAAATATGAACAATTCATGATTCTGGAAGATGAATCAATAGATAATGCCTTTGCTAAATTTAACACTATTATTACTAGTCTAAAATCACTTAATGAAGGTTTTTCTAGCAAGAATTGTGTTAGAAAATTTCTTAGGGCATTACATCATAAATGGCGCGCAAAAGTCACGGCGATTGAAGAATCAAAGAATCTAACAACTCTATCACTTGACGAACTCATTGGAAATTTGAAGGTTTATGAAGAAGTAATTAAGAAAGATTCTGAAACTGTCAAAAGCAAAAGAGAATAAAATAGATCTATTGCCTTGAAAGCTAGAAAGGAATCTAGTGATGATGATAGCTCAACCTCCGATAGTGAAGATGAAGAATACGCCATGGCCGTAAGAGACTTCAAGAAATTCTTCAAAATACGAGGACGATTCGTAAGACAACCACATGAAGAAAGAAAATCATTCCAAAGAAATAAAGACGACAAAAATGGCAAAGGCGAAAGAAAATGCTTTAAGTGTGGAGATCTAAATCATCTCATCGGAGAATGTCCGAAACTATCAAAATATCAAAATCAAAAGGCGTTTGTTAGAGGATCTTGGAGTGATAGCGACGAAAATGAAGAGGAGAAGACAAAGGACGAAAAGTGTCGTATGGCTAAAGCTTCAAATGAGTGATGATGAGGTAAAATGTTTTTACAAACCTTCCTTAAAACCCGGAGTCGGATTTACTAAACCCACAATGAGGTCTAAACCACCTCCTCCGAGAAGAAAATTGACAAGTTCAGATGAAACTTCTGAGATGCTTTCTGATGTTGTTTCTCAAGATGACAATGAAAATAATGCTGAAGTCCATATTCAGAAAGAACACCACACAAGTTTAGGAAGCAATTTACATGACAATGCAGATTCTACAGTTGAAATGGGGAAGGTGAAAAAGGAAAGGAAGGCGATGGAGGCTGCACTTTTGGGAACTGCTACACAAGCTCAAGTGGTTGTGTTTATGTACAATATGTTATTAACTAACTGCAATATTAAGGTAACATTACATCTATACACCCATCTGGAGAGCATTAACTTCCTGTTTTTTCTATGTTTCTTACAGGAACGACAAAGCAACTACTTACAAGATGGCCCATATGTAACCCCAGAAGAAGTTGCAGCTATCTACACTACTACAGTGCTTTAGTAAAGTTCTCATCCCATACCGTTTCCACCATTAGGAGAAATATAGGTATTAGGAGCGATATATATGTTCATAGATTGAATACAAACAATAGGCTATTTCTATACATTATAGTACTATATATAGTGCAACAAATCTAAATGGAGTTGTAACATGTATACTTGCTAACTGGAGTGTCAAATTGCCGCTTCTAAATTATTGGAGAAACGAATGCACACTGGATTTAAATTTGTGATCAGTTAACATTAAACTGTTCAATAAAGTAGGACGTGTTCCACCTTATTGTGAAAGCTACGCCGTTAAAAGTGATAGAAGATATATAAGAATTTGTATTCAGTTTTTTGTGGTAATTTGAAAATTGATGCCGTAGAAACATTTAATTGAGGTCTTTACATATATTACAATTTTGAACCATATATTGCAATTTTGACCCATTTTTTATAATTTTGTATTGATGGGTATGGGCCCTTGCGTTGACGATGTTCTTAACAAGCAAGATTACCCACGCGTTGCTAAGGGACATAATTTTGTGCGAATCACTTCAACATTTTTTATAAAATCCTATGTATGTCAGAAGCATTGCAATATTGAGCTCGTTTTGTTCGCAATTTGAAGATCTTTTCACGGGTATCTTTTTAGCTGAATGAATCGGTATATATGTGTTATATATTTGATAAATAAAGTTTATATAAGAAAGTCGTAAATAGTTAAAAGTTTAGGTTACGTTTTGTAAATTTTTTAATTTTTTTATATTTATATTAAACTTCAACATTTTTTTATAAAATCGTACGTATGTCGGAAGCATTGCAATATTGACTCGTTTTGTTCGCAATTTGAAGATCTTTAGCGGTATTTTTTGTTTTGAAATGAATCGGTAGATATGTGTTATATATTTGTAAATAAGTTTATTTATTGAAAAGTCGTAAATAGTTAAAAGTTGAGGGTACGTTTTATAAATTTGTTTATTTTTTTCTATTTATATTAAACTTCAACATTTTTTATAGAATCGTACGTATGTCGAAAGCATTGCAATATTGAGCTCGTTTTGTTCGTAATTTGAAAATCTTTCCGTCGGTATTTTTTTATCTGAATGAATCGGTAGATATGTGTTACAAATTTGATAAATAAAGTTTATTATATAAAAAAGTTATAAATAATTAAAAGTTGAGGGGCCATTTTGTAAATTTTCCAAATTTTTTTTATACTTCGGCTAGTTTTGGGCTAAAGATTGGGCCGGTGAAACGGCGTCGTTTTACGCATCCAAAAACGACGTCGTTTTCTTCCTTAAATGAGTATATTTATAATTATAATGTAACATTTAGTTAGTGGTAGGATGTAGGGATGAAAAAAACCATCGAAATAGATACACGTGCGTGAAAGGCTTTAAAAATTAATCTAATTTTCAAAGATAAATTTTGATTAGGAAAACAATTAAACCAGTTGAGCAAAATAATTTGTAGTTTAGATTAAGATGCGGTATATATTGAGTGAGTGAGTATCTTGAAAAAGAGAAGAGGACGCCGACAGTACTCGAATTCTGATTTTTTGCTAGCGAAAGATCGGTTACCGCCCGAGAGTAACAAGAGGCTGAAATCGATGGGTTTAGAAAGGCATAAGATTCAGGTGTTTAGAAGTTGTAGTACTTTGCTTCACAGGTTGACGAAACATAAAAACAGGTGGGTGTTTAATGAGCCTGTTAATGCGAAGCTTTTAGGGTTGTTTGATTATCACGACTTTATTAAGCGTCCTATGGATTTAGGTATCATTAAGAGCCGTTTGGCGCAGTATTTTTATAAGGTTCCTACTGACGTTTTATTAGAATCAACTTCTGTTAGGATCATTAAAAGTGTCGATTATGTGATTTTGTGTTATTTAGTCATTAGTATTTCTTTTGTTAATGTCAAAGTAGTTTGTAATAAGGTGTATTATGCTAAAAGAATGAAATAACATAATTACCAAAGTCTAGGGACTAGAAGTGATAAGTTAGGAAAATAAAAGAAGGAAAGCCTCCTTCCCTCACCTATAAATACCCCTCTAATCTTCATTAGAGGGTGATGGCTTGTAACTAACTCTTTCATTTTCCCTCCATTTTTAATATCATTTGAAATTTGAATACTTGTTATCCTTTACTATTCTCCCTATGCTTCCATGATCGATATGTTTGATTCAAGATAAACGAGACTATTCAGTGGTTTCTATCGTCTCAATTAGGAATTAGAAGTGTTCGATTTTTGAGATTTTCTTCACCTTCCGAGAGAAGCAAAAAAAATGATGTTCGAAGAATTCGGTTGAAGGTTTTGAGCTTTTGAGATAAGTTTTGGCAGCAAATTCGAGTAATTAGGTGTGATCGAGTGTAGTTTTGCATTATCTACAGTTCTCGGAAGTGTTTTTAAAGTTCTCGGAAGCATCTTAGCATTCTCGGAAGTCGTTATTTCTTCTCTCGGATCATTTTTCTTGTAGTTTTGGCAGATTCAATAGTATTAGTTGTGTAATAGATATATACGACCTTTCGGTTTTATCGAAAATCGTATATTAGGTGCTTATTCTTAAACTCGGTTTTATCGAGTTTTATACGTTTCACATTTTCGGTTCTATCAAAAATTGTGAATAAGGTGTTGATACGTTTAATCTCGGAAATAAGCTTTCAAAGTCATAACATACATTCATTTCACGGTTTTATCGTGAATTGGAGTATTGAAAAACAAATTTTTTCAAATTCTGAAAATTCGGAAATCAAATTCGGTTTTATCGAATTTGATATTAACGGACTTTTGGATTATCTAGTGATCATAAATTTCGGTTTAATCGAATTTGTGGTTATTAATAATCCATAATTGTTGAATTTTTCAAAATTTGGTTTTATCGAGTTTGAAGTTCAATCGAGTTTTGGGTTTTATCGAGTTTGAAGCAAGATTATTTTCGAGTTTATTAAGTTTTTAAGAATACCAAGTTTGTTAGTATTTGTTGTCCGAGTTTGTGTACTGTTCGAGAAGTTTATCGATATTCAGACTACTTGTTATCCGTGAACAGTGTTGTCCGAATTTGACAACTGTTACCGAGTTTGATACTATTCTCACAAATATCACTCATTTTCGTCTACAAAGATCCAATCTTTGAATCATAAGACATGTCGACATCCAAAACATACCAACAATCCCTTGCTGATGCCGGTTCTGAGACTAGGCCTCCTATGCTTGAAAGGGGTAGTTATATACCATGGGCAAGTAGATTCAGACGATATCTAAACCGGAAGAGAGACAACTGGAAGTGGCTTCTCAAAGCACTTGATGAAGGCCCTTATGTGTTTAAGAATTTCATTCCTGAAGGCTCGACAATACCACGATTGCAAACTGCAGAGGATCTTGAAGGTGATGACTTATTGCTCCATGATGCTGAAATGGAGGTCATGAATATGATTCTACTTTCTATTCCTAATGAGATTTACAATTCTGTGGATGCTTGCACTTCGGCCAAGGATATGTGGAAACGAGTTGAACGTTTGATGAGGGGAACTATACAAAACAAAGTTGACAGAGAAACGCATTTTACGAACGAATTTGATCAATTTGTTGTTGAACCAGGGGAAGCACTTGTTTCTGTCTACAACCGTTTTGCTCAGTTAATGAATGATTTGGAACGAAATAACATGAACTTTAAACTGTTACAATTAACACAAAAGTTTTTGTATAGTTTTGCAACCAGAATGGTTGAAATTATGTTGACTCAAGTTCGTCTTGCTAACAATTGACAGTGGATTCGGTACGAGATCTTTATGAATATCTTCAGCAATTTGAGAAAACTGGTTAAGCTTCAAGAGCAAATAAGTTAGAAAAGTCTCATGACCCTTTGGCTCTAGTAGCACACACGGGTTCATCCTCTAGACAAACATCATCTTATTATGTGACACATCCTACGTCTGTGGTTAATTATGATGATGAGTACCAGCAGGATGATGTTCACAACAATTCTAAAGATCCTCTAGTCTCTGCGATGTTTCTACTTGCAAAATCCATTACTCAAAATTTCTCTAATCCAATAAATAATCGTCTTCACGCTTCATCCAACACCAGAAATCAAGCAATCATTCAAGGAGACAGGGTGAATATTCAAAGCAGGAATTCTGGTAATATTGGAAGAAATAGCAGACGAGCTTATGTTCAAGAGGAAGTTGTTGAGGGAATGAATGCTCCAAAAGAGACTGAAAATGTTTAAAGGACTCTTCAAACTCCATCTTCGGGCAATACTTCAACTGTTCAATGCTACAACTGCAGTGGAAAAGGACATTATGCTAGGAATTGTCCACAGCCAAGGGTTCGTAACTCGAAGTATTTCATGGAGCAAATGTTGCTGGCAAAACAGGATGAAGCTGGCGTAATTCTTACTGATGAGCAGAATGATTTTCTCTTTGCTGACGCATCAAGGATGGAAGAAATTGAAAGAAAGCAGTGCAAAACTATGCTTAATGGCAGAATTCAACCATGCATGAGAATAATCATGATGATGGGCCAAGCTATGAGTCTACATTTATAAGTGAGGTACAATCTTTTATCCATCGATGAGAATAATGAACCAATGTATCTAACTCATACTAAAATTATTAACAGTACCATTGGTGATGATCAAATTAATAGCAATATTAAATTTGATTCATTCAAAGGAAATGTTAATATTGGTAGTGTTGAAAAGATACACCATGTTCTGATCTATGTGCAGTAGAAAAACATGCAAGAAATGATTTCAAGGAAGCTGAAAAACAACAAATTATTTGCTCAAACAAGTTAAACAAACAAAAACACGCAATTTGACTAGTCAGCTTGAGGATGTATAAGAACGGGTTCGAATTTTGGTAAAACATAAACAAGGATAAATAATTTTTCTCAACGAAAATTTCTTAAAGCTGATGACCACGGGCAAAACGTTTTATAATTAAACAAGCTCAGTATAAATTTAGTTCGTGATCGAGATATCATTCGAGATCTCGAAAAACAACGAGATAAATTAGACTTAGTTGTCAAAAAATTACAAACGGAAAAAATAAGTGATTACAATAAGACTTCATTCAATTTTAATTAGGCAATGAAGTGAAAGAGGGTACTTATCATGATTACTATTCTAGGTCTTTGAGGTCCAATACTGAAAAGATGTTGATCTGATTTTGAACTTGGTTATTTCTTTACAATGAATATTTATCGCTGGGACCAAAAACCTTTGTCTGTGTTATGACAAAAATTAAACATGGTTTGGGGTATCTGAATCCTTATACACTCAAGCAAGCAATTTCGAAGTGTCCAAAGTTATATGTTGCATCTAGTTTGAGTAATTTAGAAATTCCTTTTAATGTTAGAGATTCTGAGGACACTCTTGAGGATGCTTTCAAAAGTCAACAAAAAATGACAGAAAAAATGAATGATCCACATTCTGTTGCAAAACAAAACAAAATTGTTTGGACAACTACAAAAAATTAAATGCGCTTTATAAAGATTTTGTTCCTCAAAAAGAGCTTTCTGTTGAGCAAAAATATTTTCCATCTTCTTCTATTCCCTCGGTTAAGATTTTGGTATCAAAAAATATGCCAAGTGAGTCACCTTTGATCAAAGAATTAGACAAGATAAAAGGTTGTTTTGAAAAGCTGTCTTTGCTAATACAACAGAACTGTAAAAGAGCAAGCATTTTTTACACATCACCGGCAGAAATACAAATCAATGATTTTTGTCAAGATCAAGTTAAACCAATTCTTAACGAGTTGAAGGTTTATCTTGAATTCTTTCAGAATCTATTTCAAAGGGATATAAAAGAAATGAAAGATGTTTTTGAGTCGACAGAAAGTGAGCTTGATGAACTAGAGAAGCAAAATGATTTGTTGAAAGATCAACTTTTGGAAGCATCACTCAAACATGATGTTGAGCTGTGTGTGTTGATTAATCATGAATGTGTAGATAAGATCTTAAATGCTGAACTTTGAAAAAGTCAAAAGAATCTTTTGAGATTAGCAGGGTTGCGGGCTGGAAGAATAAATAATTCTTGAAAAGATGGCAAATAGCAAACGTTGTGATTTCAATTAAACGTTAACAACATGAAAAAGAAAAACATAAATGGGATTCAACTTCGAAGAATAATAAGAACACAAATCCTCTTGATTACTCTTGGATTTCAAAGTTGGAGAAACTTGAGGATGAGAACGTGTCTTTGGATTTTCAAGTATAATCTTTGATAAAAGAATGCGAAAATGTCAAACTAGAATATCAAAAGCTTTTCGATTCAATCAAAAAGACACGGTCTCAAATTGAAAAGGAAATGGATGAATTAATTGTTCATGTTTCTGAGAAAACATATGCATATGGTGCTATTCGTGCTGAGAATCAGAATCTTTTATCTACCATATCTGAGTTAAAGACAAGATTGGAAAAAGTTGAAAGGTAAGTCTGTAAATACTAAGTTTGACAAAACAAATGGTTATCAATCTCTTCTTTGTGTCATACCACTAAACAAACACGCTTTTCAAAAGAAAACGGATGTTCCTAAAACAAAAGAAAACCATGTTGTGTCAAAACCAGTCACTTTACAGACTTTACCTACCAAAAAATAGGGGCAAATCAAAACATAAATGTCATTCGACCAGGAATGTACAGAGTTATCACAAAACAAGAATCACAAACAAACAAGACTAAGAGTGTTTTATCTTATACAGGAATGAATGCTACATCTAGAGTTAGAAGACCAATGAGTGAGATTCACATGTTGCACACAGTGTCTTAGATAACTCTAAGAAACCAGCAAAGAATGTAGCAGTTTATGTTAGGAAAAATAAGCAAACATTCTTTGCTGCTTTCTTAGAGTTATCTAAGACATTGTGCGTAACATGTGAATCTCTACTC
Organism: Tanacetum coccineum; assembly: GCA_026074375.1. Classification (NCBI taxonomy): domain Eukaryota; kingdom Viridiplantae; phylum Streptophyta; class Magnoliopsida; order Asterales; family Asteraceae; genus Tanacetum; species Tanacetum coccineum. Next base: position 27,049 of record BQNB010020025.1, on the reverse strand, counting down.
ATTGGTCTTCTAACTCTAGATGTAGCATTCATTCCTGTAGAAGATAAAGCACTCTTAGTCTTGTTTGTTTATGATTCTTGTTTTGTGTTTCTTGTATGCAATATGTGCTTATTCCTTGTCATGATAAATGTCTTACAAAGCTTAAATTGAATGTGCATTCGAATGTTCGTAGAACCTTCTCCACTAATTCTAGACCACCAAAATCTTTAGAAACTACTTTTGTAGCTCCTAAGACTAGGTTTTCTAAGAAAGAGACACAATCTAAGACTCTAGATACTACTTCTGTAGTTTCCAAATCTAAGATTGATGTAGAAAGTGCCTCAAAAGCTAAGGATAAGGTTTCTAGTGTGTCTAGGATAAAGAAAAGAAATTTGCGAGATAAACCGTTAAACACATTCATAAAGAACAAGATTCGAACAAGTAGAATTTAGAAAAAGTGGTTTGAATCACAACCAAATGTTATTTGGACTCATGTCGGCGTAAAACCGAATGTTCATAACACTCGTTCATCTGAGAAACCATCAGTTTCAGTTAAGAAATGGGTAGTTAAATTGCCCAGTTCTCCATGTGTTGTCTCTTCTTGTGTTGCAGGTAGTTCAGATCATTTTTGTGGGTTGTTGATAGTGGTTGTTCAAAGCATATGACGGGTGATCGGTCACTATTGAGAAATTTCATTAAGAAATTCATAGGCACCGTTCGCTTTGGAAATGATAATTTTACAGCAATCACAGGCTATGGCGATTATATACATGGCAATATCTCTATTTGTCATGTATATTATGTTGAAGGTCTTGGACATAACCTCTTTAGCGTTGGACAATTTTGTGATGGGAGATTTAGAAGTGGCTTTTCGTTCCAATACATGTTACGTATGAAATCTAGAAGGAGATGATTTGCTCACAGGTGGACGCGACTCTAATTTGTATATTATCTCCATTTATGACATGGCTTCTTCTTCACCCGTTTGTCTCATGTCCAAAGCAACTTCAACAAAGTCATGGTTATGGCACCGAAGACTGTCACATCTTAATTTTAGTACCATAAATGATCTTACCAGACTTGACTTGGTTGACGGTCTATCAAAGTTCAAATATGGAATTACTTCATATGGATTTATGCGGTCCAATGAGGGTAGCTTCGATCAATGGAAAGAAGTATATTCTTGTGATAGTGGATGATTTTTCTAGATATACATGGGTTTATTTTCTTTGCTCGAAAGATGAAACTCCAGAGATCATCAAGAAATTCATTGCTCCAGCTCAATTGAATTACAAAGCCAAAGTTTGTAAGATTCGTACTGATAATGGTACTGAATTCGAAAGCACATCTCTTAAAGCTCATTATGAAAAGTTAGGCATCATGCAACAATTTTCAATTGCTCGAACACCTCAGCAAAATGGAGTAGTTGAAAGACATAATCGTACTCTTGTTGAGGCTGCTCGCACAATGCTTATCTTTTCGCGGTTACCTTAATTTCTTTAGGCTGAAGCAGTGGCTACATCTTGTTTTACTCAAAATCGGTCAATCCTCCATACACGATACAACAAAACACCTTATGGGCTATTACGCGGTAGAAAACTGAATATTGCATATTTTCATGTGTTTGGCTCATTGTGTTATCCAAAAAATGACCGTGATGATCTTGGAAAAATAAAACCAAAAGCAGACATTGGGGTGTTTATTGGTTATTTGGAAACATCAACAAGCTTTCGAATTTATAACCGACAGACCAAAATGATAATGAAGAACATTCATGTCAAGTTTGTCGAGCTCACAACTATGGCTTCTGAACATGACTATTTAGAACACGAACTTTAACAATTCAACAATCATAATTCATCAGAAGAACGAATGAATACTCCATCCAAAGAAGATTTGGATAATTTGTTCGGTCCGATGTTTGAAGAATATTTTGAGAAGACATCTTCTGATACAACCATCAATTCCGCTGCACAACCGACTCAAGTTCATGAAGATTCATCTTCCACATCTTCAATCTTTGTTGACGCACATGAGGCTCCTTCTATTGTCACTACATCTGACGAACAAACTTCTCCAATCTCTTTGACCGAGGCTGATGAATTTAATCAAGAAGATTCTGCTGATTTTGATGGTAATGCACAGTTTGTTCCATATAATCCTCCAAGTCGTGAGGAAATTGAGTCATCTACAACGGCTCTAGAACCATCAAATGTGCATAATTTCCATCAAGTACAACCCTCAACTCACATTTGGACAAAAGATCATCCTCTAGACCAAGTTATTAGTGACCCATCCAAACCTGTCATGACTCGTCAACGGTTACATACAGATTCTGAAGTATGCATGTATGCATTAACCGTTAGTACTATTGAACCAAAGAATATCAAAGAAGCAATGGCAGAACATAGTTGGATTGAGACTATGCAAGATGAGTTGAATCAATTTGAGAGACGTTATGTTTGGGAACTCGTTTCACGACCATAAAGAAAGAATATTATTGCTCTCAAATGGCTTTGGAAGAATAAGTGTGATGCTAAAAATATTATTGTTCGGAAAAAAACTCGTCTTGTGGCTAAAGGATATAAGCAGGAAGAAGGCATTGATTTTGAAGAGTCATTTGCTCCTGTTGCTCGTCTTGAGGCTGTTCGGATGTTTATTGCTTATGTTGCTCTTAAGAATATCACTTTCTTTTAATAAATTTGAAAGAAGAAGTCTATGTCAGCCAACCTGAAGGGTTTATTGATCCAGAATTTCCAGATCACGTCTACAGGTTTAAAAAAGCTCTGTACGTTCTTAAGCAAGCACCTCGTGCATGGTAAGACAAATTGTCTTCTTTTCTAATTGAACATGGGTTCACTAAAGGTATAATTGACCCAACTTTGTTCATATGACGTCTCGGGGAAGACATATTACTGGTACAAGTATATGTTGACGACATTATTTTTGGATCAACAAATCCAGATTTTTCAAAACGCTTTGCAAACTTAATGAAAAATAATTTTGAAATGTCGATGATGGGTGAACTAAAGTTCTTTCTTGGACTTCAAGTTCATCAATCTCCCCGTGGCATATTCATAAGTCAGTTACAATATGCAATTGAATTGTTAAAGAAACATGGTCTAGATGAATGTGTCTCCATGAGTACACCTATGGCAACTGAGAGGCTACATGCTGATTTACAAGGAACTACTACTAATCAAATGACTTATCGTCGTATGATAGGAGGGCTTATGTACCTAACAGCTAGTCGACCAGACATTGCTTTTGCTACTTTTGTATGTGCTCGTTATCAAGCATGTCCTACGGTCAAACACCTCAAAGAGGTAAAACAGATCTTTCAGTACCTGAGACAGTCTTATAACCTGGGCCTATGGTATCTGAAGGATTCCGGATTTGAACTAATTGCCTATTCAGATGCGGACCATGCAGAATGTAAAGAGGATTGTAAAATTACATCAGGAGGATTATAATTTCTGGGTGGAATGCTCGTGAGTTGGAGTTCAAAGAAACAAGATTGTACTGCGATGTCTACTGCTGAGGCTAAATATGTTTCCTTGTCTGCTTGCTGTGCACAAGTAATTTGGATGCGTACTCAATTACTTGACTATGGATATAAGTACAATCGGATTCCGATGTACTGTGATTCTAAGAGTACCATTGCTATTTCATGCAATCCGATCCAACATTCTAAGACTAAGCACATTGACATCCGGTATCATTTTATTAAAGAACATGTTGAGAAGGGTACTGTGGAAATTTACTTTGTCGGGACAGAATACCAACTTGCGGATCTATTTACTAAGGCGCTTCCAAAAGAACGCTTTGAGTATCTAGTTCATCGCATTGGTATGAGATGTATGACTCCAACTCAGTTGGAAAGCCTGACAAAGTTATCTTCTTGAAAAGTTCATACATCAAAAACATGTAAATAAATTTTTCAAAAACAAAAGAAAAAATTAAAAAAATTCAAAATACCAAAAAGATTTGACATATTTTTTTTATAAAAAAAACATAATTTAACAAGATCACATGATTAGATTCATGATTCCAAGTTTTTATAAAAAAACTTTCAAATTGAAAATACGGAATCATGATCTAAGGGGGAGTTCTTAAAATTTTCCATTCACATACATCATTTTGGAAATAAAATAAAAACAATGATCTCTCACAAAGACTGAATTTGAAAACCGTTATAGTTTCAAGGGGGAGTTTTTATTTAAAAATCTTCATTTTCGGACTAAGTACTTTACATGATTTTATTTCAAAGGAGAGTTTTTTGAAAAAATTCATTATTCAAAGGGGAGTTTGTGAAAATTGAAAAACAAATCGAAAATGATAATCACAGGGGCTAAATGTGTCAATTTTCAAAAAAAAAATTGGTGGCTATAAATGGGGCATAATTTTCGATCATAAATTTTTATAAGTACCGAATCTATTTATCGAGTTTGAGAAAAAAATCATAACACATCATTTTGAGTTCACTACAACGATTGATACTATTTTTCTTCCTCAAACGTAAGTGGGTGAGTGTTATAAATTGATAATTGAAGTTTATGTATTATCGAGTTTAAACTAGGTAATATTGAAGATTACCGAGTTTATGTGTCATCGAGTTTTTGTCAATAATTGCACATCAAGGATGATAATATGCATAGATTATGTAAAAATACATGATGAATAGTCTAGACATGATTAACCATTCGTTTAAATTAAAATTCGGATGTGTATGACGTTTACCGAGTTTAATGTTTATCAAGTTTAATTAATTGACTTCAAGTGGTAATCCGAAAATGATAATATAATACAATGGATTGAGTTTGGTTTTTCATATGCCAAAAAGAATCATTGTTTGTGAAACTCAGTAATAGTCAAAAAGTCAAACTCAAAAAGGTCAAAAATTCAAACTCAGTAATACTAAAAAGTCTAAATTCAATGAAAGTACGTTTGTGGAAACGTGAAGGTGTTTTAAGAAAGAAATAATGTTGATGATTCATGCTTATGATGTTTAATGCTTAAATGTCTGTGGAATAATAAGATCAGTTTCTCAAGTGAGGTGAATAATTTTGAAAAAGAAATCAAGTTTTTATGAATTCTGAGCTATGGGTCATATATATCTATTCATAATTGTTTAAGTGGACTAAGTCATGTTCGGTTTAGGCCGTTTTCTGCAATGAACAGAATGAGGAGTGAGTGACTTAGTGTCCATTTAGTTATGGGTTTGAGATTACCTGATTCTATGTTATCATTATAAAGAAAGTTTTTGTCAAAAGATTTCTGGAAAAAGTTCTCAAAATCTGTTATTGTGTCAAAATGATACTCTTTTATAAAACAATTTTAAGAAGTTGAATGATTTCTCTTTAATTTTTCATAAAAGAGTCATGATTAAAACCAAAAGAAAAATCTTCATCATTCTTGAAAGAGTATCATGTCACAAAGAATTTCTGGTGAGGATATTTTAAAAACAGAAAGAGAGAGCTAAATCCATACGTGAAAAAGCAAATCAAAAGTGTGTTTGAAAAAGAATTGCTAGAACACACAAAAATGGTAAATCAAAAGAATAAAGCGTATGGCATGTGCTAGAAAAAGCAAGAACGAGCACATAGGAAAGAAACTGATCAAAAATATGTTCAAAAAGAATTGCCAGAATATATAAAACAGACAGAGTGGAAAAAGACAAAAATGTCAAATGAATTATTTGTTATCTAACATCTCAATTGTATTCATTCAGTAATCATCATGGCACAACAACAACATGCAGCTGATGATCATCCAGATGAACTGTGCCCTCCAAAAAAAAGATATGATCTTATGTATGCTAATAAGAAAGTTGATCTCGAGTAAGTGCAATGCCCACCGGAAAGCAAAATTCTGACTAATATCATCAAGAATCATCCATTGCGATTCAACATTGCAGCTTCTTCATCCGTACCATGGATTTATATGGCATAGTTCTGGCATACTTTGAAGGAAGACGGATCAAAGTATAGGCTCAAGTTTATGTTGGACAAGAAAGAACCTACTCTTACACTGGATGACTTCAGAACAATCTTTCATCTTCCACAAGCAACTGACAACAATTATAATTCATTCGTGCCACCACCATCATTTTCTGACATGGTTCCATTCTACAAACAAGTATTAGGATTTACAATGGAGCTGAAGATATCATTATGTTTCAAGACAACTGGTCTTCAGCAGCCAAGGCAAACGTTATGCAAGATATTCTCCAAATGCTTGACAACACGTGTCACTGGATGGGATCAACCGCCGTTGCAGATAATGCAAATGATGTATTGCTTTGTCAATAACATTCATGTGGATTACGCAGAGTTACTATGGGAAGGACTTTACTATTCGCTTCATCATCCAACATCTTTGATTCCATATCCAAGATTTACAAAGATCATTGTTAGTCATTACATGACTATCTTTCCTGACATCTCAAGACGTGCTCGAGAAAAGTATCACAACTTGCAAGATGATGATATCATGAAGAATATTTTTAATTCAGGAAGACACAAAGACAAAGTTAGAATGCAGATACCAGCTTAGATGATCACTGAAGAAATGAAGCATATGGAGCATTATCGGATTTATGCGGATGTGTTTGGGATAGATGTTCCTCTAACTCAGTCATAGCTGACTGAGTCTACCTAAGGAACGCTTAGGACACCTAGCGCCCCTAGGTTACCTAACCCTAATAAGGAAGCAGCAGAGTCAAGTGCTCCAAGACGATCAACTATGATTTTTCTTCGTATCCCATAAAGGAGATCCACACGTCTTACACCACCAACTCCAGTGCCAAATGTTGACAAAGCATTTGAGATGATTTTACAAGATACATTACAAGTTACTCTTGCTGAGCATAAAATTCGTGAGGAGCAAGAAGCAAGAGAAAATGTGGCACTGGTTGATGAGCACTTGGCATCTGAAGAAATTGAAAAGATGGTGGATGGACAAGAGAATGTTGTTGATGATAGTTCAATCCCTAGGAATGATGAATCAAGTATTCCCGGCACTAGGATAGAGCCCAGGAGTAATAAGGAAAATCCAGAGGTGGAGATTACTAAAGATAAGGAGGTGGAGATTACTAAGGAGACTTTAGTGGTGGATATTACTAACGTTGTTATACTAGTGAATGTAAATGATGAAGATGAAGAAATAACTGATGAGGTGTATGAATTAAAGAGAAGGGAGAAAGGGAAGATTGTAGAGGAGATTAGGAATTCACCAATCCCCACACCAATTAGATCTCCTAAGATTCATACAAATCTTGTATCTTTGGATACTGAGAAACTCTAGGAATTGATGGATACTCATACTACATCATCATCAAGCTCACCTCATACAAAGCTATCTAAAACAAATCGACTTCTATCATTGTTTAAGACAAAACCTACTCGCTTCAAATGCTACAAGAGCTTCTTTCGGGAGTTACATGGACGTTATGGTTACTTGTTTGCACATCTAGGGGTAAGGTTCATGCCAATGAAGTCATTTGATACACTTGCTGATAATCTTCATGATGTAATGGTTGAGACATTACCCACTATGGTAGATAAACACATTAAGGAGCAAGTTATGAACAAGTTCAGAATCAAGTTCCAGTGTATGTTGCAGAAGGATTAATTATGGAGAGGCAAAAGGCTAAAGAAGAGACAGAAAGATTGATTGCTAAAGCTATTCTACAGGAACGTAGAAATATTCAGGCTCAAATTTCATCACAAATTGAGAATGCAATTGCCAATGTCATTCCTTCTCAATTTGAGGCTCAAATTTCATCCGGTTTAATCATAAACATCCTCTGTTCCAGCTCAATAATATCAACTGTACATTGCTATGAAAGTTGATCCTCAATTGCAACAACAAGACATAGCAATATGGTTGGCTCTCCAGATGAAGTTTGAAAGAAATACGGTACCACAAGCTGCATGTAGAACTCCTGTCGTTCGCCTAAGAGATCAGGACAATCCTCATGATGATGCTCATCCTAAGGGGGAGAGTAGTGCAAAGCGGCAGAAGACATCAGAGTATGAAGCTTATGTGTCTGGAGAGTCATTGTTTGGACAAGTTTTTCAAGAGGAACAAGCTCCATCAACTTCATGTAATCAAGAGCAAGATGATGATTTTGATTTTTGGACTGACTCTTATGCTTTAGATGATGATGAAATACCAACGAAGCAAGTATTACAAGACATTATGGAAGAAGTATCGCTGACCATTGATGAAGCTAAGATGAGAAAGATGGCTGATGAGATGTTGAGACAGAGATGTACTTTAGGAGATGAGCATCAGTATCATATTGATCAGATGAAGAATTTCTTGAAGAGTGACATTGTCTGGGAGAGTAGAAAAGAAATTATTATCTCTCCACATCCACGAAAGACCACACCATTAGTTCATAACTGTCAACAAGATCCTGAAGCTCCAGCGTTATCTCTGATTAATCAAGACCTTTTATATTTGAAGAAAGGAAATTCTGGACCCGAGAAGATAGTCTTGTCACTTCACAAGTTTCTTGTGGTTATTTTTAATGATGATGAACTTCCAGATGGGTGAATAAGTGTGTTCGAAAGTTTAATCCTTATGATAGCTATGGTGTTGAACATTGGAAGAATCCTCATGCGAAGATTTTCTACATAAGGAAACAGAAAGAGCCTGGAAAACCAAATGAAGAGGTTTATTCGAACTCAAAGATTATTCAAGTTGTCAAGACATACTGGGAATTGGGTCATGAACATCAGTTTATCACAAAGATTGTAGCAAGAAGAGCTAATAAGTACCTAGTGTCAATAACTGAGCCAGATTACAAGAATCTCAATAAGAATGATATTAAGGACATATACTTGTTGATTATGAATGGCAATGTATCGGATTATGTAGATAGAGGATTGCTATGGTCTTTATTAGTATTCATTAGAAGTACAGTGATATGGGAAAGAGTGCATGACTTCTAACTTGGAATTGAAAGCTATCAACAAAAGGTTAATCTCACTGCACCAACAATGACTTTCCCAGGAATTGAAGATCATGAAATGTTCTCTATCATCTATGAGCTTGTGCATGGAATTATTTACAAGAATAGCAAGAAAGAGAAACGGGTGATAAGACATTCAGAGATCTTTAAGTTTTGTGATGCAACGTTAAATAGAGTGTTAGAAGGTCTGAAGAGTTATAATAATGATATCAAGTATGGGTATGTACAAAAAGATCTCACTAAAGATGAAGCAGAGTACTTGAAGTTGTTTGAAGAAGAGATTGAAGAAAGATTGAAGCTTCGTAGACAGATGAGAAGATGGGAGATGTTCGGGAATGGAAGACCACTTGGACCACGAAGAGAATGCCCTGAATAATCGACCCTTAGGGGGATATTGTTGGGATCATTAAAAGTGTCAATTATGTGATTTTGTGTTATTTAGTCATTAGTCTTTATTTGTTAATGTCAAAGTAGTTTGTAATAAGGTGTATTATGCTAAAAGAATGAAATAACATAATTACCAAAGTCTAGGGACTAGAAGTGATAACTTAGGAAAATAAAGGAAGGAAAGCCTCCTTCCCTCACCTATAAATACCCCTCTAATCTTCATTAGAGGGTGATGCCTTGTAACTAACTCTTCCATTTTCCCTCCATTTTAATATCATTTGAAATTTGAATACTTGCCATCCTCTACTATTCTCTCTATGCTTCCATGATCGATATGTTTGATTCAAGATAAAACAGACCTAACAAATCCAACCAAGGTAAACTAACCGAGTTAAACGAATGATACCAAAAATCGAATGATTACTAAAGTATAGGAGATTACAAAGTGTTTCCTACAGAATTGATAGCTTTGCTTGACCTCTTCTGATCTTCTTGTCTTCTAAAAATCGACTTTTGTGGTTAAGGTGTCGAAATATGATCAAGCACACTGAAAACCTATTTTTAGGTTTTCTATTTATAGGATCTGGAATTTGGTCGATATGGTGTATCAAAAGTCTTGGATATGGCGTATCGGGGGTTTCTTGTAGTAGGGACCACGTTTGATATCTTTCAGAATATTTTATTACTTTAAATTGAATACGGAGTATAGACTCCTTCTGGATACGGCATATTAGTCTTAGGTCTTCGTGGTTTCTTGAGAAGTGCAGGCACATATACGCCGTATCTTCCTTGATGGATACGACATATAGGATGTCAGAGTCAGTTTCTTCAAATGTCTTCGTTTAAGCTCCAGAATGCGTGCCTTTTTGCTAATCTTCACCAAGTACTCCATAGTTACTGCAATTCTCAAATACAAATCATTAAGTAACAATTCTTGAAATAATCATACAAAATGGGTTATTTACATGGGATAAATGATGCTATAAAAGTGACATTATTTGATGTAATCAAATATCCCCCCCACTTGAAACCTACTTGTCCTCAAGTAGCCTTTAGAAGTTTATGAAAATGTATCCTTAAGGATTTTGTTGGTCCCTAGGAATGTGATATAAAGTTTATCAAATTAAACTAATCACATTCCATGGCAACGAAGTGAGTTTTAAACAAATATATATAAGTAATATAATGAACAAGTTTAAAACACACAGAAGTACTTTTCAATGTATAGACTTTTATTAGAATCAGATAAAGAATCTATGACACTCCTTGCTTGCGGAATAGCAAGGTGGTTGAATGAAAATTGAGGTGTTATCTCCTTCGAACTTATTCTCTAACCAATGTTATGAGAAATAAGAATACAAACTTCTTATGACTAAACTGAAGCTTAAGCTTTTAGTAGTACGAGTCAGTTTGTTTGAGAGATAAATGAACTCTTCAATGTGTATCACATTAATTGGAAGAGATGACATTTACTTTGGGAACCCCTTTCCTTTTATAGGCAAAGGGTTTAGGGTTTACAAGTTAACCTAATATACATGCCAAACATTAAATAGGTGGTTGAGCTACCATTTACTGTACACATGCTTTATAGTACCAGGTATAGTCTTTTAAGGAAAGTTGATGTACTTCTATAGCAACTTTAGAAGTAACATTTCCTAAGGATATTGCTTTATTCATTTTGACATAAAGCAATCTTTTTCCCGCCTTGTAAACCTTCTAGAAGTGAAACAACACGTTTCAGCTTCTGTTAAGGAGATAGACAACCTTCAGCTTGGAATTGTCAACCAAGCTGAACTGAAGCTCCAACCAATGGCCTTCTTCAGTTTCTGTACCATTGCATAACCTGAAGATACTTCCCAATCTTCTAAGGACCTAAAGAGCTGACGCTGAAGAAGCTTCAGCGACTCAAGCTAAAAGACTTCAGCTTGAGAAACACTTAGGGGATTTTATGTTTAAATCTACTGAAAGACTGAAGGTGTTGGATCCCAGTTAACTTCTAATGATAGAATTCCTTAAGCTTGTTTAAGGTTTAGTTATGCTAGATAAATCTAACATAACTTAGTATAAGAATCTTTGTTTGGTAATACTAAAGATTATGTGGAATCTAATCTTTAATATAAGAAGAATTCTTTAGTAACACAAAACAATATAATTTCAACAATAAAAGCTCCAATATTATTATTACAAATAATATGAATACTCTCCTAGTATTAGGGTTACAAAACCTTGAAGCTATGAATTATACGACTAAGATACATAAACAAAAGATTTCTAGATTTCTGGATCGTAAACTCTATGCCCTAGGACCTCCATTTATACAACAAGGAGTCCTAGTCGATTTACAATATATTACTAAAACTTAGATTATTTTCAAAGATCTATTCTATAAATAATAATCCTTATCTCATAAGTAATCTTGATCTTTAAGCAATCTTTATCTTTCAACAGTTGTAATCTTTTAGCAATTGTAACTTTTAGTAGTTGTAACTTTGTACCAGCAGCATTAACTCTTAACAAGCAATGGTAACTTATACACCAGCAACATTAACTGTATACAAGCAGTAGTAACTACTAAGAATATTTTATTCAATCTTCACCAGTAGTACTAACTTTACTCTAGCGGTACTAACATATACTAGTTGTAGTAACTAGCAGTACTAATATACACTAGCAGTACTAAGTTACACTAGCAGTAGTAACTATGAACTAGCAGTACTAACTACTTATCATATTTTTCATTAGAGTTAATGAACAGCACTAAGTTTTACTTAGCAGCAGTAACACAGACTTTAGCAGCAGTAACTTCAAGATCATCATGAAGTCCTTTAATCCCAACAATCCTCCCCTAAACTTGATATTTATCTCCAAAATCATCAAGTTTCTTCATTAAAAGCTCCATAATCACCAGGAGGATGCTTCCAAACACTTCATTGATTCTTGAGCTATTTTGTGAGAAGTTTAAGAAGTTGATATACCATTTTACTAAAACAATCTCATTGAAGCTTCATGTTTAACATATCAGTAATTGTAGCTGGTGTAAGGAGATATCTCTTTTCTACTAGCATATAAATGTGCATATGTTGCATCCTTAAAGAATAACCTCCACATGAGTCATATATTTTCCAATCTAATACTCTGTAATGCTGTTGATTCCTCCATACTTGATCTTCAACATGTGGATCAAACATTGTCTTTAGATTACCCCATAGCACTCTCTCATAGCCCTCCTCTGGCCTTGTTGATCCATGCTTAGCTTTTACCAATTTCCACAGGGTTTCCAAAATTCCATGTCAAAGCTTTTAAGCAAATGACTAAAGACTAAGTACATCTTTAAACTTCCATCAGCCCTGATTATCTAGTAATAGGTTTTCTTTCTTTCTTTATAGATCTTGTAGTCAACAATGCTTGGAGGCTTAGTTGCCAAAGGAATAGCATCAATTGCTACTTCCTCTTTATCAGGAACAACTTCTATTAGTCTTTGAAGCTCTGTTGTTTCATTATCCTCATCCACCTTTTGATTCTTGATAGAATCTTGTTGAAGATCTTCTCCTGCTCTCTTAGAATTTCCTTCTGTTCTCGTCTCACTGCCTTCTGCTCTTACTTCATTGTCTTCCACCAATTTTGTATCCATATCTATAAATGTGTTTACCCTCTTCATAGCTTTGTCAAATAACTTCTGAACATCATCAAAGCTTTTGTTCTTCAACTGATTATGCTTGTATCCAGCCATGTTTTTCAGATAAGTAGACATTGTATTTCTCTTTTGAGCTTTAGTTGGTGGTTTTTTCCTCATTTCTTGAGCTCTCATTGCTGCAAAGTGCTTCTTTATTGCTTCTAAGAGTTGTGTGAAAACCGTGATTTAATCAGGTTAGTGATACCTTTAGAAATGGCTAAGAGTTCATTTTATGTGTTTAAGTGTTGTGCTATGTGATTTTATGTGTGCTAAGTGGTTTACATATGTGCATGATGTCATTTTAGAGGTAAATGATCATCTTATTTTGTGTGCATATGAGTTTGGTGTTAAGTATTCCATTTGTTCACGTGTGGTGATAATGGAAATGAAAGACGTGTTGCATGCATTGCTACGTCAATTCTTGGTGATTAAGTGTTAAGCATTTATAGGAAATGTGGCATTTTAGAAATAAAATAGGTGAGTAAAATATAGAAGTTTGTAGCAAACTTTCTAAAAATAGAAAGTGGTTTGGTGAAATAAAAGTTATATTTAGAAAGTTTAGTAAGAAGCGTTTAAGTAAAAAGGTTTAATCAAACTTGCTTAGGTTTTTATAAAAGCTTAAGGTAAGGAAGTAAATTAGTTAATTAATAATTTAATAAAAAAATAATAAAAATATGTTTTTAAATAGAGGGCCGATCGGTTTTGGTTAGGGAGGGTTTAGGAGTTATATTTTTTATCAAATAGTACTTAGAGAAGGATAAGGATTCACTAGGGTTAAATACCAATGAACCCATCCCATTATCCCTTCCCCTCTTACTTGTCTTGTGCGTTTTCTTCCCCAAAAACCCTAAGGATTGCCGAATTTTGCTAGATCCAAGAATCATTCAAGAGTTGTGGTTTAGGTGCTAGTAATCAACGTAAGTGTGTTCTTCTTAGTTAGATTTGTATATTCATGTAACAAAATCAATGATGAATCTAGGGTTTCATAAAAATACAGAATATTAATGATATTTAATGATGCTAGAGTGATTAGGGCTTGATTAAGGTCATGTTCATGCAATTGGTTAGGTTAGATTTGCATTAAAACTTGATTTAGAGTTGAGCAGAATTTTGGGTCGTGTTCAACGACTAATATCTAGATGATAAAAATGTGTATTGATATGTTTCTTGAGTCTATGAATAAGCCAAAAGAGTCTACTTTCCATAAAATCTGGCCTCGAAGGTTTTTAAGGTCGAGAAGTCATTCAAATAATGTTTGCAACAAAAGTGGTCAAAACAGTAAATACGTATCAGAATTAGGTCATGTTTGTGAGGATGAAACCCAAACTAAAAAGTGGAATTAAGCTTAGCCCTTCTATAGTATTTAAGTTCCATATGTCTATACAGAAACCCCAGAAGGATAGCTTCTAAATTTATGTCTAAGTATGGTTAATAAGTCCAAACTTTTTAGTTCGTGTGCATCAAGTGTTACATGGATAATCAAACCCTTAGACATCCATCATATGAGTGTTACATGGACTTGAGCTTTTAGCTTGGTCGTGTGTAACACGTTTTGTTTGTATTGTGTAGCTTATGTTGATGTTGTTTGGAAGCTGCTTGTGCATCAGGTGAGTTTCATAGTCCCTCTTTTATATTGCCTTTAAATTGGGATGGAAATGATGCAAATGGATTTGAAATGTTCTAATTACTGTGATTATGTGTCTTTATTTTGAATGTGTATGGACTTTACATGGCTATTGTAGGTTACGTGCTAAATGCTTAAGTATCTTTGGATTGGGGGTAACGTTCCTACCCATTTGTTATGATATCGGGATCGAGGGTAACGCTCCTACCTATGTGAAGTGACGATTTTAATGGATTGGGGGTAACGTTCCTACCCAATTGTTGATATTTGTTGGATTGAGGGACACGTTTCGTTCCCATGCTCGTTTTGGTTACATTTGCATGCTAGCTTGTATGATAGTGAAGTAATTTTCCTGTCATGTTTGCATTAATCACAGTAATTATTTATAAGCTTTGATTTTCGTGTCTTAAACCTATGTCTCTCACAACCTTTGTGTTGACTTTTTAAGCATCGTTTTCAGGTAACCATCTTGAGGATGTTGAAGTTAGGAAGAGTGGCTAGTGAGACCGTAGGCTTGCATGAGGAGTCGTTCTCCTAGAGATTTTATTTATGTCATTTGAATTGTTTGATACTTGGTTGTTATTTGATTGTTTAGACTCTTGGATTTATGTTTCCTTGCGGTATGACTTTGCTATCATAATGCAAGACTCCTTTATCTTGTGTTAGATATTGTCATGACACGTTGTGTCTCATTTGTTTATCTATTTCGTATAGTTCTCTCTATTGTTGACACCATTGTGTTGTGATGATATCCATGATGTTACACCTCATGTTTCCGCCTAGGCGAGGTGTGACAGATTGGTATCAGAGCCTCGGGTTATAGAGAAGTAGGTGGTTGAGCCTAGACTATAACCTAGGGGTTCTTCATGTAGATGCATTTAGGGCTTAAGTGTTTAATGATATAATTGCTATGCTTCCCCTCTATTTTTGCATAGCTTATATACCTTGTATTTTGCTAAGTTGTCATTTTAGTTATTTTGCCTACCATTATCTAATATGATATGCTTAACTTTCTTAGTATTTTAGCTATGTTTTCCCCCACCCGTAAGAAGTCTCGTTGGGGAACCGTTTTCCCAACTGGACTTAAGTGTTATAAGGAGCCTCTTGTGGAACCGAAAGAAATAAGATAGTTGATCGTTTGTCGGATGCGCGTAATAGGGCTGGACCTGCGGAGTCGGGTGATTCTTGTGGAGGTAAAGTCAAACCCATGCGAGGCCCAACATAGGTTTATTCCGTCTTTTACCTCGTCACGTTGTTATTGATTAATTCTTTCAAATATCTGGTATTTTGGAGGTGCTGCGAGACTTTTGTTCCTTTATGTCATTTATGACTTTATCTTTATATAAGTAAGTAGTTATTTGTTGGAGCATCCTTTATGTGTTATGTGGTAGTGATTTAAGATGTGCAATGTGGTATATGTGCTTATATGTGAGTAATCATTGAGATGTGTAGTCTTGGAAGTAAGTACACGTATGAAAGGAGGAAATTATAATTATGGCGGCCAACATAATTATAAAGGCATCACACACGTGGACTTATGACCATGATTGCATTGATTGATATTTGTTTGTTACATGGTAGTGTGAGGTGTGATAATGTTTGCAATCCTGATAAGGATGGTTATATGGTTAGAGAATTATTCTCTTAACCTAATGTGCGGATGTGTTATGGATGGTTGTGTAGATAGTAAGTTTTTCTTCTATCTAACGTTTGCGAATACATATTAGTACTACTATTACTATTATTGAGGTTGTTCATTTGCTCGATTATTCGTTTAGATTCCTAACTCTAAGTGTAGAATCCCTTCATCGTACTTGTTGTAAGGAGGTCCCATCTTCCTATTTGACGTCTTAATGAATATTGGTTGTTCGGATCTGCTGCTTTTGGTTATTAGTACATTTCACTGGTTTTCCTGTAAGTTGACTTCTCGTAGGAACATCGGAATTTTTTCTTTTAAGCACTATTTGTTCGTGACAATTTAGTACGGATATTTACTCCCTTGGTTTTCGTACCCCGTTGGCGACGTGTTAGTATCGATGCTTTTAGGTTTGCTATGTTGATCGTTATTTCGGATAAGACCTTACGTTTTCTTTTGGATCCCTAACGTCTTGCATAAGTTTCTCTTGTACGAGTTCGTTTGATTTTATTATGAGTATATGGTTTTTGGTATTTTCTTTCCTTTTCAAACAACATAATGGTGTTAGAGTCTGTCCGATATTTTAAAATCCCTTTTGGTATAGCGGTGTCCTTTGTTTGAGTAACATATAGTATAATTGATGTCGAATTATAAAAAAAACCTTTTGAAGAATATCTTGGTGATGTTTGGCGAAAACTGTGTTTAAAATGATTATTGTGAATAAAATGTGTTTAAAATGATCGTTGTGAATAGAACATGTTTAAGTGGCCCATATAATTAAGTTATGAAAATTACCGTGTGGTTATTAAATTTTAAATTTTATTATGAAAAGTAGGTTTAAAATGATTCATGGTAGTAAGATGCGATACATCATTAGATAACTATCTCTAGATTTTTATGACAACCGTGATTAAAATGAATTTTACAAAGATTAGACTTCAGACATTTTTTTTAAATGATTTTTATATTTAAAACGACTTTCTTTATATTAAATTAATTTTTTTAATAAAAACATTATTTAATTGTTTCTTTCGAGTAAAGTTGATTGTTGGTATAAGAATTTTGTCTTTTGTATTTATAAGTTCTGGTGCGTAATGATTTTCGTTATGTGTTTCTTTTGTCGTGGTACGCTTGTTAATTTTTTTTTCGTTTGCATTTTCACTTTGTACATATATGTATCCTTTCTTTCAAAGGATTTTTATGTCATTTGATCCACGTCTATTTGCATATGTGGAATCCCCCATATGTATTCTAGGCATGATTCGATATTCGTTCATTATCCTATGCGATAGTTCCTAATCCTTAGAATTTATTAATACCGTCAGGTCATAGGAGCTTTGATGTGATTGTGGGAATAGACTGGTTGTCTCAAAATAAGGTTGTAATAGTGTGTCATGAGAAAGTGTTTGAAATACCGTTGATAGGTGGTGAGATACTTAGGGTTCAAGGGGAGGGTACTTTAGGAGTAGCCAAAGCTTTAATGAACGCGAAGGTAGATGAACTGAAAGTGGGTGATATTTCTGTTATGCGCGATTTTGTTGATGTGTTCCCAAAAGATTTGTCGGGATTACCCTCACAGAGACAAGTTGAGTTTCGCCTAGATTTAATTCCTGGAGCAACACCGGTAGCGAAGTCTCCATATCGTCTAACACCCTCGAAAATGCAAGAATTACCTGAACAACTTCAAGAGTTGCAAGACAAAGGTTTCATACGACCTAGTCATTTTTCGTAGGGAGCACCAGTGTCGTTTGTTAAGAAGAGAAGCATGGATTTCATTTGAAGTTAGTTTTGGAATTGCTGAGGAATGAGAAGTTGTATGCTAAGTTTACTAAGAGTGAGGTAGTGAAGAATTGGGAAGTACCTACGACACCATCCGAGATATGATTATTCTTAGGATTGGCAGGTTACCTACCTACGTCTCATCGCAAACTTTTCTAAGATTGTTAAACCCATTACTTCCCTAACTAAGAGGAATCAAAAGTATGAGTGGGGGCACAGATTAAGAAGAGGCTTTCTAGACTCTGAAAAATAATCTGTGTGATGCGCCGATATTGTCACTACCTGATAGAGTTGAAGATTTTGTAGTTTACTGTGATGTTTCGAATCAGGGATTAGGTTGTGTGCTTACACAAAGAAATAACGTAATTTCTTATGCGTCAAGGAAGTTAAAAATCCACGAGAAGAATTATACAACACACGATCTAGAGTTGGGAGCAGTGGTGTTTGATCTAAAAACTTGGAGACATGATTTGTATGGTACGGAAAGTGTCATTTACACGGATCATAAAAGTCTCCAAAACATATTTAATCAGAAGGAGTTGAATATGCGCCAAAGGAGGTAGATTGAATTATTTAGTGATTATGAATGTGAAATTCGCTATCATCCGGGTAAAGCGAATGTGGTGGCTGATGCATTGAGTAGGAAGGAACGGGTGAAACCTAAACGTGTACGGGAAATGGCTATGACTATTCAATATGGAGTAAAAGGAATGATACTGGCAGCTCAGGGTGAGGTGTTCAAACAAGAGAACGTACTTGCTGAAAGGTTACATGGTTTAGATCAGCAGATGGAAAGGAAAGGAGATGGACGTATGTACTTTATGGATCGAACATGGGTTCCGTTAGTATGAGGTGTAAGAACAGAAATTATGGATGTGGCTCATAAGTCCAGGTATTCCGTACATCCTAGAGCGGATAAGATGTACTACGACCTTCGAGATATGTATTGGTGGCCGGGAATGAAGAGGGATACTGCTACCTATGTTAGCGAATGTTTAACTTGTGTAAAGGTGAAGGCTGAGCATCAAAGGCCTTCGGGCTTATTACAACAACCAGAGATACCTGAATGGAAGTGGGAAAACATCACCATGGACTTCATCACAAAGTTACCTAGAACAAGGAGTGGGCATGATGCGATATGGGTTGTAGTTGATAGATTGACCAAATCAGCACATTTTCTGGCAATACATGAAGATTATAGTGTGACAACCGACAATTTTTAGAACTTTAAGTTACTATTTTACCCTTTGACTTTTTGGGTCTGACTTGACTTTTGACCATTTGACCTTTTATTGTCATAATAAATCATCATTATTATTATTACTTAATTCTCATTTATAAATTATTTTTTTCGAACTTATTTGGCCTGAAAACGAGAATAATTTAATTTTATTTAATTATCAAAATTATTTAATAAAAATATTTAATAAATTTATTATCATTTTATTTAAAAACGTTTATTATTAATGTGAATATTCGAGTTAACGTTTTATTTTACGAATAAAGTTTACCCGTGATACCGGTGTTTAGTAATAAACAAAACGAAAATTTTAAATGAACGTTACCAAATATTTATTAAATATGGCCAAGTAAATATTTATTTACGATGGAAAAATTATTTGGAACGCAACGGAAAAAATTTCGTGTTTTGATTCAAACGATAACTAGCCTAAACGAGACCCAAACCAATATTTCACAACAATTTCCCAAAATTACAACTTCAGTCCCTGGGGGAGATATTTATAAAACTACCCTAAAGTATCCTACACTTGTCACATATTTTTTTAAGTTTCAAGTATATAAAGAAACTAATTAGGGTTACCATTCATTTTATCAAACCCCAAACACACACACCACCACAAAAGGAATTCCGACGCCTCCATGATGTTTTCTGGCCATCGGAAAAAATTTCCGGCAAGGGCACCGCTGCCATCATCGCCATCCTCTATCACCGATCTCTCACCCCACCGTAACCAACACCATCTCCACCACGTCACCCACCTCCAATCAACATCATCACCACCACAGCCACGCCGCCATCGTCACCACGGCAGCCACCTCGCTGCCATCACCATTAGGCACCACCTAAGGGTGCGTTTCGTTTAACAGACCACCCACAAGGGTGCGTTCGGTTCTTTAAGCACCAAGGGTACGTTTCGTTTTACCACCCTAAAAGGGTGCGTTTTGCAGCCGCAGACCAACACCAACAACCATCGTGGCTCAGCCGCGGCGAAGCACCTATAAAACCTTCAAAAACTCTATTTTCTTGCCTATTTTTTCGTGCATGGTGGTTACATCGATTGTAATATGAAATATTTGATTGGGTGGTTAATTTGGTCATAGTTTATGTCAAAAAGAGGCTGTTCGCCGCCAAAAAACACCAAGTGGTGGCCGTCGAATGATGTTGCGCCACCACAGCCGCACCCCGTGGTGTTGGGCTGTGATGGTGCTACCTCTTATGGTACTCCGGGATAGCCAGCCGCCTAAAACCACCAAGATAGGTGATGGTCGGCCGCTGTGACCACCACAGCCGCACCATTGTGGTGTCGGGCTTGTGGTGGTGATTCCTTATTTGCTAATTTAATTGTTATAAATCATTTCCGTTTATTTATTGATTTTTCGATGTAAAAACGTGGTCTAAATGAGTGTTTGGATATGCATGTAATCTGCCATTAGGGGTGTTTGGATTTGTGGATAACAACCTATATAGAGGTGTTTGTTTCTGAGTTTATGGCCTATTAGGGGTGTTTGGGACAGCAGCCCCTAAATAAGGGTGCGTTTGGTTTTACTTATATTTGATATTTATGTAAATTTGACTAGTTATTAATTATGAGACGCGAAAATATTTGTGATATTGATTGATGAAAAATAGGAAATATTGTATTTTAGATACATGGAAACGTCGTATAAACGGCAAGGTCATGCCAAAAATTTTAAAAATTTCTATACTTAGCGTTTTTCACTTAAAACTTGTATTATAATACAAACCCGATAAAAAGGACTAAGTAATAGTCGTAAGATATTATATTTATAATTATATAAAAACCCGCTAAGAAAATAGAACATTAACTTATAAAATATTATTTTATAAGTCACGACTAAAAGATTAATTAAAACTTTTGTAAAAGTCTTAAAGACATTATTTGTCTAAATTGTAACCTTAAAATGTACGTTTACGTTTATTAAAGAAATCTTTAATGAGATATTTGGTAATTTTTGAACGCGTGTCGGATAATATTACCTTAATTAATATATCACATTCCTTATATAATGCTTATGAGAAAATTATATATTTCAAATAATACTTTTGATTTGTTTGTCTTGGTTATATAATTCTCGACACGAATATTATATACTCATCCGTCTTCATATGTAATATATACAGGATATATTACATACTTTGTTTTATCCTTTAGTTTGTTTTATCTGGTTTACCACCGAAGTGTTATAATTTGGAATTTGAGTCTTTTGACAACGTGTCGTGTCGATGTAACTCTCCATCGGAAAACCCCCAAAAATATATCCTCCTAAACGAATGGAGCATGAAGGTTAGGATAAATCATAACTTCTCGGACGCGGCAAGATATTCGTTGATGCTACATGATTATTAGTTATTGATTGTTGCTTACAAGCAAGGTGAGTTCATAGCCTCGCATTTAAATCTTTTTATGTTTTAAAAACCCGCGAGGGAGATGCATGTTTGTTTTAGAAAATTGAACACAAGTGATTTTATTATGTAAACGTTGCTATGAGTGTTATGTTGTGGCCCTTCCTTCATGGACCGTTAATCACCGATAACCAATGAACGTTGATGCAATAATAATAGATCTATTTTGGCCTAACGACATGTCTGGCGTGTGTTACTCGCGAGGGCATACGGAGACGTATTGTATTTAGTATTGGGAGTGTGTAACACTATCACTCTGGGTTGGGCACATGGTTAAGGTTCGATTCGTGGCTCTAGCATCGTGGTGATTGTTCTATGAACTAAATGTTTTGTTGTGCTTGTGTTCAAAATGATTGTTTATAAACTTTATGGATTCACTCAACATTTTGTTGACGTTTTAGCATGTTTATCTCAGGTATATGCTTGCTTGCTTGGATAGGATGGAATGCGGATATCGAAGGACGTGGACTTGGTGAACTTTGTACATTCGATAAAAAAAAAATTAAGGAATATTGTCATATCGTGACTTATTTGGAAATGAGTTTTCATAAAATTTATTGGGACCTTGTAACTCTGATCTTTTTAATAAAAATTGGATGTAAACTTTGTTAGTAAATATTCCTTTTAAAGTCGTTTACCGTGACTCATGAGCTTGTATTATGAAGTAGCACCCCAATGTTGTATTCCGCTGCGTTGTAAATTTAGTGGTGTTATAGATTGGTATCAGAGCACGAGTCATAGCGAACTAGGTTGTTTTTCAAAACCTGGACTATGACTGTTTTCGTAAAAATTTCACGAGTCGTTCACTGATGTCTGATATCCGCACGCGCAATCCTTCCCGATCCTTTATGTGCTTTGTGCTAGGCCTTTGATTGTATACTATATACCAAGCGTGTGGTATTAATAGTAATTATATATATATATATATATTATATTTATATATCTATATATATATATATATATATATATATATATGCCTTTCGATGATCGCCCACCGGATACGTTAGAGTTTTGTTACTTATTGATATTATGTAATGGTGTCGCCATTATGATATGATATGATTAATTTCGTATATGTGTAATATATATATATATATATATATATATATATATATATATATATATATGTCTATATATATATGTATATATATATATATATATATATATATATGTATATGTATATATATATATATATACACATTACATATTATATAGATTTGAGGCTTGGTTAGATTTTTGGTTGTGTTTCGGTTTGGCTGTTGTGGTTTGAGCCGCGACTAAGGAGCAAAGGAACAAGGCGAAACTATTTCTTCTCTGATCTTGCTTGGTATAGCATTGTGAGTAATTTCTATTACTAGTATAATCTTTGTTTTCGCGATTTAATTCGTTATTCATAAATGCTTGTGATGAAATCCGTCGAGAACTTGCGTAGATTAGATTGAAAGCGTTGTTGGGAAAATTAAACGGTTTGAATATCGTGTATAGGTGGGTTTAAACTTAATAGGAGTTGAGTTTTGGGTCAAAAATAAATTTTTGGCGTGTTTCGTAATACGCGGTCTTGAGCAGAAAATTGGACATGTATTTCAAGGTCCGAGATTTCGTAAAAACTTATTTTTGATTTTAAAATAAGATCAAGTTTACTTTTACGAACGTTTTGATATAAAATGAAACTCTCAACTCCTTGTAACGAAGAAACTGGAGCAAAGTCGGGATATACACTTTAAGTGAAAATTTCAGCAGTTGAAATAATTAATTAAAAGCTGACAGAATTTTTGAAGAGCAATTTGATCACTTTTGAGTCAGTTTTAGCCTTTCGACAAAACACGAAAGTTGTTCGGTATATCGTTTTACCTTGTCGCGAGGCTTGTTAATTTAAAAATCGCTTGATAACGGGTCAAAACTGAAAGTCAAATTTCTACATTTCCTTAAAAATAAAATAAGTATCAGCAAAATTTTTGTAAGGACATTTTGGCCATTTTCTGTCGAGATTTGAGTCTCGACTAAAACTAAAAAGTTGTCCGAAATAATGTTTTACATAAAATCTCTTTAGAGTCCGAGTCACGAAAATGTGATATAATGGGTCAATTTTGAGGAAAACATACATATATGTTTATTAAAAAGTCAAACGTTGAATTTTAAAAGTCAATTGGGCTATTTTGAGTCTTACTGGAAAAAAAATAGTAACTTTCTCGAAATGTTAACTTTCCAAAAATAGCAACTTTTTAAAGTTCGAAACTTGACAAAGATAGAAAGTCTTCAATGATATAACGTAATCTATGTACGTAAAAACGGTCGCCTTTACAACAAGTTAAGTGATATTAATTAGGACGCGCAAGTGGATTTCTCATCGCAAGCATACTTGTATTATTTTCATTAAGGATATATAAGATATATTTAAGGTTACGAAGTACGTATCCCTCGATCATACTTTATTACTTCTCTGGTTACGCGACACTACTATAGGTCGTGGTTGAGCACGTTAGATAGACGCCTCACTGCTTTAGAGAGGAATATCTTGACTCCTAGTGTGGACAATTCCAGTTAGCGAATATATCATCCGTTTACCTCATTCGATTGCATTGATTCCTGACTTACTACTTTTTGTACTTGCTATGATCCTTGATCCCAAACCACCTTAATGTCTTTTTATGAACAATTTATTCCAAAAATATACAATAATTTATGAAATGTTTTATCGAATTAAATGCTAAATTGCGTCGATTTTCACAAGACAAAGCAAAAATGTGTTTCCCAAAAATAGATGAACAATAGTTGACGTGTTTCTCGAAATGAAATAAAAATAATAATAATAATTAATTAATTAAATATTTCTTTCCCATTTCTATGTCAAATGATTTACTTATTTTCAAAGATAGGTCAATAACTTTCATCATCATATATGGTGTACAATAATCGAAAAGTTTTCTTTTTGACGAGGACGGATGTATCGTCGCTTGGTCCTCAATTATGCATAGCCTAGCTAACTATGCATAATTCAGGAAGAGCCACGCTATGTCGGGTTAATCGTCGCCTTTAAACTAGTGGTTTTGGATAAATGTTTGGGTGGGAATGCTTCTAAATAGTGGATCCTTATGCAAGTAAACCTATTTGATTCGATTTCGTAACAACAAGTCTGAATTTTCTTGCGTTCCTTGAAATATTTTCTTTCAGATGGTGTTGACTTAGAAAGTCACCTTGACCGAATAATTCCGGAAAATATTTCCTTGATGTCCACGCTGTAACCTGTGGCAATCCACTTCTAAATCACAATGTTGGTGTATGAAACAAAAAGTATAAATTAGATAGTCAATGAGAAGGAATTTTTAACAAGTTCAGAAGACTTGACAAAGTCAGATGAAAGCCAGTTCGAGTAACTCCGAAAGCTTATAAAAAAGTCTTCTCCTAATTCAAATGCGTATTACTGTTGCTTTTCTCTTGCTACAACGATCGGATAATTTTGAAGAAATCATTCCTACGGCAAAACGAAAAATCACTACGGTTTTACCAATCGTTAACCGTGAATAGACTTTCCTACATCAAATTGTATCTTACATCATCTTTCTTTTGTTTTTCCGATATGTCATACAACAGTTGCTAGAGGAAAAGTTTCTTCTATGTCAAACAGGAATCTTCCTCTGTGTTGAATAAACTGTAATGTGAATAAGATCTTCTACCCCTGAAACATATTGTCTCGGTCAGCTAATGTTACGGATGAATCTTACACAAACTCGAGTTGTGAATTCGAAGTGTTTGATTTGTTCCTGTTCTTCCTTGTGAACTCGAATACTAACGTAGAGTGATGACTCGGATATCAACGTAGAGTCACACAAGGATGGCTCAAAAGGAGAGCCTTTCGCAACGAGAGACCAAGCACAATTGGTCGGATGCTACCGAAATCTAGTGATGTTTTCGTCATATCATTTTCCGTAGGGAATAAAACGGTACGCGATGGACAGTTAGAGTTTGCCGACTTCGTGGCGGTAGATAAAAGACAATCCAGTTTGCCGTCTCTGTTTATTCAGTTGAGGAATCATTGTGCTTGACTCGATCTCCTTTGATCGTCGATGGTCAACGGTGGATAGCCATAGTTGAAAATTTTGTGCAAAACTTTTTCTTGCTATGTGTTTATGTGATATGTGGGATCGGCAGGGTACGCCTACCCTTGCGCTCGTTGAAAAAGATGAGACATTTTTAGCCCCCCATTGAAAGACACGGGATAAGGGTCCTCGACACTCGTTGAAAGATACGAGACGGAGTCGGGTAGGAGCGGTCGCGATTAGTGTGCGAGCTCGATAAATCCCGCAGTTGGCAGCCAAACCGGTGACGATCGCGCCTGGGGCACCGTGAAGAATGCTCGAAGTTTGATAATATAAGCAAATTTGACCATTAGATAGGGTATGTATCCATAGCTATAAAGCCCGTGAGCACCATGTAATGTTAACAATCTCTTTTTGGGTATATATCCATGGCTATAAAGACCGTGAGCACCTTGTAATTTTAACAATCTCTTTTTGGGTATGTATCAATGGCTATAAAGCCCGTGAGCACCCTGTAATGTTAAAAATCTATTTCTGGGTATGGATCCGCGTGTGAACACCCTACAATGATAAAAATCTTTTTGGATATGCATCCATGGCTATCAGGCCCGTGAACATCCTGTAACTTTAAAAACTTTTCTTGGGCTGGACTTAGCAAGCATGAGTTAACGTGATTGAACTGATTGATTGGCATAGTTTGGCTATTTAGCAAGCATGTCGTTATGTGATTATGTGTGCTTAATGATAAGTACATTGTCTCGATTAATGTTGTAGTGCTTTCGATAGATTTATGTATACTCCGAGTGATTACCACATCAATGCGCACTCTTTTAATTTGCATGGCTTGACGGTTAACGAGCATGAAATTTTGCGATTTTGTAAGCTTAATGATAAGCGTCTTGTTTTGAATAATTTTGTAATGCTTTCGATGGAGTTGTGTACACCCCAGACGATTTTTATTATGATGCGATCTCTTTTAACGAAACTCGTTGGACGATATGTGATCTGATTTGATCGGTGTGATCACCGATGATTTTTGAATTGGTTGTCGCTCTGAAAAATTTCTAAATGCGCCCGAGGTCGTCTGGCCATAATGTGAGAACAAGTGAATCCATTCGAGAATGACATCTTTCACTCATTGCAAGTAAAATTGGGACGAATAAAGCGATTAAAGCGCCGGGACATCGCTTCCTAAAGGAGGGGAGATTGTGACAACCGGAAATTTTCAAAACTTTAAACGAATATTTTACCCTTTGACTTTTCGGGTCTGACTTGACTTTTGACCGT